>OMKL01140731.1:0-17025 GCA_900302295.1 Parasudis fraserbrunneri | reverse complement strand
GGAATGAGCGATGTTATGTCATGTTATGTTATGAACCACAGTTATTCTCCTCTGTTCTGGCAGATCCAGCAAAGGAGGCAGGAGCTGGAGCAGGCCTTAGCTGTCCGCAACACCTAAGCAAGACCCTCCCTGAAGCCC
Organism: Parasudis fraserbrunneri; assembly: GCA_900302295.1. Classification (NCBI taxonomy): domain Eukaryota; kingdom Metazoa; phylum Chordata; class Actinopteri; order Aulopiformes; family Chlorophthalmidae; genus Parasudis; species Parasudis fraserbrunneri. The sequence continues at coordinate 16,887 of OMKL01140731.1, read as the reverse complement.
TGCACTCTGCATCTGATGTTGGAGCTGCGCACGCACGTGTGTGTGTGTGTGTGTGTGTGTGTGTGCACGCACACACGCACGCGTGTGCGCGCACACACACACACACACACACACACACATACTTTTCACCCCACGATGGCGAGTTGAGCTTCAGGCCTACACTCAATGTTACCTTGAATATTAGATGAATGAAGGATACAATGATTTCTCTGTTATGTCTATGTCTTACTTTAATTAGCAGGTTACATTGCATAATATTTTTTTCTTTGAGCCATTATTTGTATCAACTAATCGTATGCTGTTATTCACTATGTCCATTCGGATTGCCATTCTGGAGTTTTCTTCCGAGTTGTGAGAAAACAACACTTCAGCACCATGGACAGCGACAGACACTCGGTAGTGGTTTAAGACAACAACTTTCGCTTCCACTGCCATTCTTTCTTTGAGGAGAAAGTAAGCTGGCAACTTTGCAAGATGTAGCCTACAGCAAGAAGCCTAGCCTAATTCTAGACCACTGACGTCAGACAATGTGTTTTTTTGCCGAGTTAGCTTTTCTTATTCTGAATTTATCAGGGTGGGGGCGGACAATAAAGTCTCCCTTACCCTGACACCGGAAACTTAAAGAGCTGTTATTGCCCTGTATTGGAGCTGATTTGTTTGTATACAGAGCCAGAATCCCAGCCTATACCGACCCAAAACTGGCATTCGTTTCTTCCCAATGACGTAATGTTAGGTGAGTGGCTGAGTCCATCCAGCAGATGGCAATAGCCTACTACCAAGTCCGTCAAGTGACGTCACCGAGGAGGTGACTATACTGTGTTGACGTCAGCTTCCCGTGGTGCAAAATTTTGTCATCATTTAGGTCGTGACTAGGGGCCACCAGCCCTCAGAGACTAACACAAACTATACAACAGTTGCTCTAGCTGAAATATACTGCAGGGTTGTGCTTTTAACATACAGGCCTACCTGCTGTTAATAATCTGCATAACTACTGTTGGATTCACATTTCTTTCAACTTATGATGCATTACATCCTCTCCCTCAGCTCGATAGAAACTCAATTAAGATTCTGAATGTGAATTTAGTACTCAAAAGTTTTTCAGTGGCAATGTATCAAAGGGGAAAGACGGTCATCCAGAAAGAGGGCATGATAAAGTTACAGTTTCATAGATGCAAATTTGTTCAATTGTTTGATGTAGATGTAGGCACCACATGACTATGACCTGGCTGGGTCCCTCATATTGTATTAGCTTGTGCCATTGTCAGTAGTTTGTGATTAAAAGCAGAAGTGAATAGTGGTTGAACATCCTCATATGCATGACAGAAAAGTACACAAGAGTTGGACACGTTTAAGTATCCTGAAACCATAAGGCAGCAGGCGGCCTATCATCTCTATATCAGACATCATTCATGTTTCCAACAGTGATATAACACTTCAATAAATCACATTGACAGGATGAAAGCACCTTTTGCTGCTGCAACCTGTCTGACCATGAGGTAATTCAAACAAAATCTATTACGAAATAGGAATCTACACAGCAAGTGGTGGGTATCTCCGCAACTTGGCAAGAATACACCCTCATTACTGTGTATATGCCACCATCTAGAGGTCATATGGAAATACTGCATGTACAGAGCATGAGAGTCTTAGAGAAAGACAGACGGATGAACAGGGAGTAGAGTGTGCACCTTACAATGCTTTGTGCTTTTAATGATGAATCATAATTAAGATGTTTTCCATTGATCTGCAAAAATCTTTTTACCTAAAACAAAAAGTATTGAATTCACGGTGAAGTGTCATTTTGAGGTCAATGAGAGGAATGAAAGAGGAATCAGAGGTGAAACTGAGCTCAGATGGGAGTTTGTGACCATAATTGGCGTATGACACCAGAGATCTGTGTACAGAGGAGAACCTTTAAGATTGGGAATTCAATCTACTTTCTCAGAAAAAATAGCACTAAGCTTTAATAAGGTAATAAAATAGGAAAATGGAAACAGACCATTTGAAATAAACCCACTACTACTGGGACACCGCTGGGATACTCACGCTGCCTGACAATCAAATTTCCTTTTAGGAAGCTATGAACAGGACCCAGTCTTACTGCTTTAAGGAAGCAATAACAATAACAGTGAGTATGTTTTCTGTAATGATGTGTTCCTAGATCACTGTTACTTCTCCGACATCTCTACCTCTGCCAAGGAGATAACATTTTCTTCCATCTGTGGCGTTATTGCCATTAAATTGGCTATGCACATTCATGATCACAAGAGGAAGAAAGCTCTTGATTTTGTTGACCCTGTGACCTTTCCTCTAGCGCCATCATCAAGCCAAACTTTCCATTTTCAAATGAGTGCATCTCCTCACCCATTAGTTTTAAAGGCACAACATCTGCTGTGAATATTCATTACCCCTACAGGAAGAAACCTGTTGATTTGTTGACCCCATGACCAAAATGTGTGACACATATTTTGTCTGATGCATCAAATAACCCACATAAAGAAATATCTGATATTTATACATATCTTACATATCTGACACTTATTGTTTTGTTTTACTGCAATGGAGTAGGCTATATTTTGTTTAGGTTATTTTACTATCACTGTAACACTTTACAATAAGGGTACATTATTTAACATTAGTTAATACAGTAATAAACATTACTTAACAGTTAACTAATGTCTCTAGTAATCATTTACTAATGGTGTGCATGTTAACTGTGAAAAGATTTTATAAACACAAAATAATTACACATGACTTGATGGATAACCTTTAAGCTACTGGTTCGCTCTATTAGTCAGTGCCCAGCCCCAGCCCACCGCTGTGTGCTCTCCTGTCCAGCACTGTGCTGACAGTTGCCCAAACAGAGATGGGGGGAGTTGAGACATTTTATGCGCAACTTGGCACATTGTTGAATGTTTACCCAGTATAGTACAGGTGCACTGTTCACATTCCAATTTAGAACCAAACTGGTCACCAGCTATAAATCAAATCTCCAACAATGATTTATTGAGCGAGGAACAAGACATTGCAGAGTTGTCGTGAGTTGTCCAAATATGACAAAAATAACAACAGTGGGGTCCTGATTCAGGGCTAATTTAAATCTTAACCGCCAGTAAAATTTCATTTCAACCTTTATTTAAATGATCGGGAATACAATTGAGAGTAGCCCTCATTTTCAATGTTGAAATTTAAATAAATAAAAACAATAAAATACAGACAAAACACAGATAGAATTAGTGAGCACAGTTACAAATTGAGAGGTTTGTGATCATGGTTTTAAATTGTCCATAATTTAGCAGAGAATTGATTTCAGAGTGTGTTGAAGATCATTCCAAGAAGCTGGGGCATTAAAACAAAAGGCTGATTTTCCAAATTCAGACTGTGCTTGGGGGACCTTCAGCATAAGCAAGTCATTTGAACGAGTTAGATAGGGTCCATAGTTCCAATTCAGCATCATTGCCATATGAAATAGTAATTTTCCGACAATGGCCTTAAAGATAAACAGATACTGTACCAATGCTTATTTCGCCCCTCTGCCAGAGAATACCAAACCACTTTATCATATAGGCTGCAATGGTGAGTACCATATACCAATAGACCATGTCTAGGGGTTTAAGATCGAAAGGAGCAGCATTTCTTTAAATTACATCTCCATAATCCAACACTGATAGGAAAACTGCTTCAACAACCCTTTTCCTACTAATCATAGGGAAACTGGTTCTTTTTCAGTAAAAGAAACCAAAAATGTCAGGGGAAGGACAGGTGGTGACATGTGACCCTTGTACAGCCAGTGTGGTATTAATTAGTTGTATCATTAGTTTGTCAACTTTGCAGATACCTAAAGCCTTCATCGTTGTTCAGAGAGAAAGCGCACTCTCCACCCACTCTTCCATTGTAGCCTGACATGTCAGACCCATGGAACGCGAAGCAAGCTTTTTCTGTAAATTTCTGACTTCAGAATAACTCAGATAACTTCTGAGTTTTTTCTCATAAATTTATGACTTTAATCTTAGAAACTCTGAGCTTTTTCCCAGAATATTACACCCCTCCCCCAGCTACAATGGCACAGATACCCCTCATATTATAAAGATGTTAGTTAATGTTGTAATTGTAAAGTGAAAAACATTTATCCCTTATGTAACACTTAATAAATGCGTAAGAATGCTTAATAAGCATTACTAAACCATAACTAGTCATTAATTAATGCTGTTTGTGATCTTTATTGTAGTTGAAAACATGTATCCCTTAAGTAATACTTCACAAATGCATACGAGTGTTGAATAAGCATTATTTAGCCATAATTGAAGAATCCTATTAATTTTGGTGACCCCATGACCTTTCTTCTAGTGCCACCATTAGGTCCTTATGGCAAATTTGTTGTCCATGAGTAGACGCATCTCTGGATATCAGTTTCAAGACTGATTAGGAGATACACTAATGTGAAAATTTTAAGTTTGGCCTGATGGTGGCACTAGAAGAAAGGTCATGGGGTCACCAAAATCAATACAGTTCTTCCTCTAATGTTCCTGAATGTGCACTGCAAATTTGAAAAAGATTAAAATTAAAGCTATTTGAGTTATCGCGCTCACACAGGATCTGCCATGGCGGCAGCAGTCAGGGTGAGTCCATAATATCCCTGACACTGTCATTCCAGGATATAATTAATGAACCCTTATTGTAAAGTATTACCATTATCACTGCTCATTGGAGCCTCAGTGGCATATCCAGGTGATGTTAAAGATTTTTGTTTTTGTTTATTTTCAATGGTACAAAAAAAAAGAGAAGAAGCAAAAAGGAAAAGAAACTCCATTTGGATCAGTGTGCTATACTGCACACATCATATTGATTGAGGTGTTTTAGTTCAGATTTTTTTAACACACTGGGAAAAAATAGGAGAGGAGAGTCGTTGTACATTTTTAAACGCTCCTCTTGTGTAAATACTGAGTATTATAGGTGACCCAGCCCCCAAACCCAGCAAGCCCCTCCTTCTCTGCACCTGTGCTTATGGACAACATAGACCCCACCCCCTCATATGTATGTATACACACCGAACTCCCAGCCTTGACCAGCTGGCCCTGTGATGTGGTCGCAACAACCTGGAGCTGAACACGCTCAAAACTGTGGACATGACAGTGGACACGTGGGTACTTTTCGACAAGGAATGTGACAGTGGTGTTCGTTTTCCAGTGTGACCCCGGGAACACTACTTAACAGGCCAGAAACATCTGATTGGTTGTTAAGATTCAGGCCTTGTAATATCATATACGGTACTTGATTGACACCAATATTATGCATTTCATGAAATCAGTATTAATACTATAATATGAATACCCAAACAGTTACTTGGGCATTGAGTAAAAGAGAGCTGGGCCAGAGTTTACTGTTCCATCAATGAGAAGGCTACAGTTCTCCCAAGGTGGGAACTCGGCTCTTCCCTTTCTGAGTCAGGTTTGGATGGTAATGTCATCCATACCAACACTGCCATCTAATGTGAAAATATGCCATTGCAAGTGGCAATCTGTAGAGCTATCGATGCTATACTGCATGCTATTCATAGTACCGACTCTATACACACACACACCACTCATTGGTCACGGTTGTCATTTAATGATAATCACCTGTTATTTGATTACAATCATCTGTTGTTTGCCTACCAAGATGTCTGTGGTGATGATGATGTAATGGAATACTATGAATAACTTGGACAAGATAGATGAAATACAAAGTAATTTGGCTATTAATTTTTGTGTAAAATCCCAATCAAAGTGAATAAATAGACATAATTCAGATGTGAGAAAGGACATTCAATACACAAAACACTTTTGAATCCTGAATTTTTTATTTTTTTTATTATAATTTGGGATTGTTACATTGAAACATGATCAAACAGAGTCAAGATGGCACAAACATTTGAGAAGTTCATCAAAGACCAAACTTAGATAACACGAACAGTTTATCTAAGTTTATGCAGTTTGACCTGGTCAGTGTATCAGCATTAAAGATATTATGGGAATTGAGTGAGAAAGTGCAAGGTTGGATGGATCAAGGTGGGGTCCTGGCTCTTGGCTTGCTGACCTCATTCAATGATATCCGTTTCCTCCATGGTAGAGACCACCTTTCCATCCACCAGCTGCTCAACCACGGTTCTCACTCTCTTGATCACCTTGCTCTCTGCAGAGTTAAACATATCAATCAAACAAAACACTTTTTTTTTCATTTAAGTCTTCCAATTCATTATATCATGATAAATTACTTGTGCCAAATTATTCCTAAATTGAGATAGCATAGATATAGTACAGTTTTACACACAGATTTTGGTGGCAATTTAGAATTTGGCAAATTTCAGCATCTGCAAAAGCTGTCCAGTGGCAAAATGAACTTACTTGGGACTTCCTCTTCCTTCTTTATGACAACCTCTTCTATGACCACACATGTCCTGGAGAACAAAACACAGAGTTGATTTCCATACTGTACCATCCATTCTGACAGCTCCAGTACGTCAGACAGATAAATCAGTAATACTGCCTATTACAACAACAATAAAACCATCTAAAAAATTTACTTACATCAGTTTAATTCTTCAGACACTAAATCTAGGGTCTAGTAGTTGTGGATAGGGTAAGCAATCGGGACTCAATGACTTTCTAAACAAGATCAGTAGCGCTCTCTCCACCATTTACTTACTTCCCATCCTCTCCATCCAACAGCCTCCTGTACTCCGCAATCTCCATCTCCAGTCGGGTCTTGATGTGCAGCAGCATCTTGTAGTCGTTGGCCTGCCTCTCGATGTCTGACTTTACCTGGCCGAGCTCGTTCTCCAGGCTGTTAACCATGGCTTGCATCTGGCTCAGCTGGAGGCTGTAGCGGTTTTCTGTATCTCCCAAGGTTCCCTCCAGGGCTGCTTTCTGCATGGGGGACAGATAGAGGAGGAGGGCAAGACTGACTGCTTTTAGCATGGTAACAAATCTATCACTTACTATTTAGTGTAAGACAGGACCAGTGGGATATGAATTAGTTACTTATGATTACCAACAAGTGTTTTATGTATTTATGGTGCCTTCAACTAAATGTTTTACTATGGTATTTTTACTGGTGGGTTTGTGTTAATCAGTTTAGAGAGGACAGAACCTTGTAAATGACATATGTGTATTTCAGAGTGAATGTGCGAGGTAAATTACACCTTCCGTGTAACTCACCAACTTGACATGCAGTATGTCAGTCATGAGAAATACAGTGGGTGAAGGGTCAGAGAGGAGACAGACAGGTTGGAATGTAATAATGTCTGTGCATTATGTAATCTGTCTATTATGTTGGGATATCTGGCATGTTGTAGAGCAGTATTAAAGTTCAGCCCATTTGGTCTTTGTCAAAGAAAGATCATTTACAGTATTATGCAAAAAGCATTGTTGTGTGGCAGCTGGTGCAACAATGTACATGCATGTACATCTGTATATATATATGTGTGTATGTGTCAGAGTGGTCCTTTACCATGGCGAGTTGAGCCTGCAGCTCAATCTGCAGGGCCTGCAGGTTCCTCTTCAGCTCGCTGATCTCACTGCGTGAGGTTTGGAGGGTCTCAGTGCTGCTGGCCACCTCCTTGTTCAGCTCATCAAACTGGAGAGGTCACATTGGGGTCATAGAAAAAGAAAACGATCAGGCCTTCTCTCATATTCAGTTAATAGCTGTGTTCAAATGAGCAGTTGCCTGAATTCACAACATTTCTATCCAATAATAAGTTCACATTGCTTGACATGAGACGGGTGGTTCTATGTGGTTTTGTCCTCTCATCCTCCACACCTTGCTTTGGTACCAGACTTCCATGTCACGGCGGTTCTTGTCGGTGATGGACTCGTACTGACTTCTGATCTCATCAATGGTGACAGACAGGTCCACCTGGGGTTTAGCATCCACGTCCACAATCAAAGAGCCGGCACCCATTTGGGCCTGCAAGGCAGCAAGCTCCTGGAGGAGGGAGAGAGAGAGAGAGAGAGAGAGAGAGAGAGAGAGAGAGAGAGTCAAAGGTCAGGTCAGGTTGAAGTCAGGTGATTGCAGTAAGGTCAATCTGAGGAATAGTCATATGCTTTCAGATGTATGCTTCTATGTCAAATGTCTTTCATGATGAGGTATTATCAGGTATTATGGTTCCTCTTTGCTGGTTCACGGCTATATACGCACTGCTATGCTTTGCTAGCTTATATCACAGCCGGGCAAATAAACATAGAGTGAAATGAACTTTAGATCTCCAGAGCGACAGTATGTCATGTAATTTCATTTTTCTAACTCAGAAGCATTTTATATTAACATAAAATGTGGGCCACTCATTTGTCAAACACTTACTCCGAAGTTGTTGAAATGGTCCAACTTCTCAAAATTTCAGCAGAGTCTGTCTGTTTACTGAATGCTGCCATGATGAATCGAATGTGACTTGGGGTGAAAATAACAAATTTTACGTTTCTAATCAAAATGTCAGCGCCCAGAAAATAGACAGATTCTCTGTTGAAACAAAAGTTGGACCATTTCAACAACTTCGGGGTAAGTGTTTGACTAATAAGTGGCATGGATTTTCTGTTTAGGCAATATAAAATTGTGACGTATCGTCGCACGGGAGATCTAAAGTTCATTTCAGTCTATGTTAATTTACCCGGCTGTGATATAAACTAGCAAAGCGTAGCGGTACATATACAGCTGGGAACCAGCAAGGTTCCTGTATAATAATGAGATCAGGACATCCTGTACAGCAGGGCCATGAGTAAATAGTTTATTACTAATGATTGTTTATGTTGAAAGAGGCTTTTCTGCCATGTGATTTCCAATGTAATTTGGTGTCGTGCCAATACTGACAACTTTAATGGTACATAACCTCAAGGCATAGCAGACAGTCAAAACAAGTTCTGCTTGATCTGATATTTGCTAAATGAATGTCTCACCAAAAGATAATAGATCTTGGCATACAACAGGAATTATCATGTTGTCTCAACTCCTCTCAAAACTACCAAAAGATTTATTTAAACTGATAGAAATGATAACATGTCCTGACATGCAGTGAGAATGATTCTTGCTTTAAAATATTTATTTCATTTTTTAAACACCCTTCACAACTGCCTAGAGGTTGTTGTTTGACGGCGTTACAGATCCTACCTTTAAGAAGCTTCCAGAATGGGAAAATGGCCTTTGGGCTCATAGAGGAAAACAGTGATGGCATAATGCCATTTTGGCCATTCTTTTCACAGATCACTAAGGAAGACCCACCTCTGCATGGTTCTTCTTCAGATAGACCAGCTCCTCCTTCAGGCCCTCAATCTGCATCTCCAGATCAGAGCGGGCCATGGTCAGTTCATCCAGGACCTTCCGCAGACCCGCAATGTCTGCTTCAACTGACGAGCACATTACCAGCTCATTCTCATATCTGTCGCACAGAAAAATGAAGGCAAAGGTTAATGTTACTCTACCTGCTGAATCTTTGTTGCCACCAACAATAAATAATAATAAGAAAAAAAAAACAGTTCCCCCAGTTTTATCACTCAGTTGACCCATTTGCTTTTCCTCATAATGTGACCCTAAAAAATGAACCCCTGAAGGAGTACCTCACGTAACTTCTTGATACTCAACCAAAAAAAAGAAAAGAAAAAAAACTGTATATATATTAACCCTTTCTTCCCCTCACAGGTTTGTACTTAGCTATGCACTTGAGTTATGCACTGGATTATGGCACTATGATGCGGGTAATACCACCGATTGTTTACTCTTGAGTTGATCCTATCGCCAGTTTCTGGTGTGCACACACTTGTGAGTCGCTTTGGATAAAAGGATCTGCTAAATGACTAAACTGTAAGAGGAATGAAGGGGGTCTTGAAATGTTAGACTTTAATGATAAACATTTTCAAAGTAAATTGGATAAAGAAATGTATGTGTTGTCCCAACTCAATTTGGAATGTTATCCCCACCCACATATTCAACAAACTTGGTGGTCTTAATTTTCTATTAATCTGTAATTATTCTCCAACAAAACTACCCCTGAAATTATCAATGTTTCATCAACAAGCATTATTATCATGGAAGGTATGCTGTAACCACAACTTCTCCCCTCACAATGTTTACCTCTGGAATAATATTGACATATCAGAGGCAAATCACTTTTTCTCCCGAAATGGCATCAAAGAGGTATTAATAATTTGTTTAATATGTTTGATGGATCAGGTAATTTGCTCTCCTATGAACAGTTTAATACTAATGATTTTCCTATCAAGCATAAATAATTCTATTCTGTAACTAAAGCTATTCCAATTGGCCTTTTACAATTAATGAAAAACCACTTTACACATGGAGAGACAAGTAATATTGTTCCTCAAAGTCACTTTAGGTGGCCTTGAATTAACAGATAAAAAATGCAACAACAAACAAATCCTTCACAACAGAAAGAAAATTATTCCCAGAGGCAAGTTTTATTGAAGATCAATCATAGATATTGATTGGAGGAAAGCGTGGATACTACTTTTCAGATTCTGTGTGACAAAGTTAGAGGTTAATTAAAATTTTTTACATGGAATCTATTCTGTAAATTCAACACTTTCAAAATGTATGGATGTGGATAATGTCTGTTCTTTCTGTAAACAACAACATTAAACTGTTCCTCATGTCTTTTATAATTGCATTGACTAAGGTATCAACCTTAGCACCCCATTTATTTAAATATGCGAACATGAACTACACCTTCTTCAAGATGTAATAATCTATTATCAGAATGATGGCTCCAAGAACATTGAATAGGTCACTAATTTTATATAACTACTGGGAAAATGTCATGCTCATAAACAGAAATTCTCTAACTCCATCCCAAACATACACCTTTTTCTATATGAAATTGATAGTCTTTTGAAATCTATCAAGAGTATGAAAAACCAAAAATGTAAAGTTACACTTGATTGCCTAAATGAACTTATGAATGGAAACCCCTGATTGTAATTTTTGTATTGTATTTCTTTTTGTTTTGTTTGTTTCTTCAAACTATTATTTATTTTATCTCTTTCTCTTGCATATTTGTGTACTGATCTGTACTTAGGACTTTTTGATTCATACGGATGTTTACTGCTATATGCACATTTTTCCCTGTATGTTGTAATTGTAATTAAAACACGGAAGATCACGAACAATACGAAATAAACTTACTTGACACATAAACCAGCAGGGAAAACATCTGACACAGACACAGTCTAGAGACAATGAACCAACAAACTGAATAGGACAAGGGGAACTCAAATACACAGAGACAAATGACAGAACAAGAAACACCTGGGATGATTACAACGAGAGACACCTGGGAGGAGAAACAGACAAAGAACTAGAGAAACTAGACAGGGAACCACAGAACATAGAGCTACAAGACCAAGACAGAACACACGACATAGAACTGAACCACGACAAAGAAACATGACACAAAAAACTAAACCTGGACAGAGAAACAACAACTAGAGTAAACATGAAACACTAAACAGAACCAAGCCACAAAGAACTAAACAGAGAAATATCACAAGTAACAAACTAAACTAAACAGGAAACAAGAAACATTAGACTAAACAGGAAACTTAGAACACTAAACTAGATAACACAAGGAATAAATAACTGAACAGGGAACATAAACAGGGTAGAGAGAGACAGAGAGAGAGCTAGAGACAGAGAGAGCAAGGAGAGAGGGAACAGGAGCAAAACAGACAAGAGGGGAAACATTGTCCAAGGCAAGAGGGGCAAGGAAAAACAGCTAAGTCCAAGGCTGGGGGCACGGAATAGTCCAAGGCATGGGGGATATGGAGAGGGGCTGAAGGGCAGACCATGACACTGTAGAAGATATTTGTAATTTGACATTCTTATTGACTTTTGAAAAGTTGAACGTTATGGCTTCAAAACATATTTTTAAATTGTTGTTAGTTTCAATTAATTTTCCATCGTTTTTATTTTAAGCGTTGTTACGAATTCTGCTGAGAATTTAGTGTACTAGTATGCAGAAGTACATACATTGAAACTAAAATAAAATAAAATAAAAACTATGGAGTTGGGGGATGGCTTGTTGGAAATGTTAACATATTTCTGTCGATTAGGCTGCAGCTTGGCTTTGTCAAGCCAACTTAAAGTTTGTTCACAAACTTTACATTCTAGTTGAAGTTTTTAGTTCAGCCCCCAAAAGTGTTGTGGTACTGCATTGGACATTTATTTTACTTATCATATCTTATCAGACAGCTAATCAGTGTTAGTGGACCATTTTAACGAGGTGCTGACTCAGTGTAGTTTCCAACTTTCCAGTCTTCTGTTAGCTCCACTGCACTATGTGGAGATGTTCCTCTACGGTGTGGCTGTGTTATTTAGCAGTGTGCGTAAGTAGCCTAGTTCTAACTTGATAACTATATGTAGCCTTGCTAGCTGGATGAATCTTACATGATGTATTGTGAAATCATGCAAGATTTGTCTGGCTTGCAAGGCTAAATTATATGTATTTGCACTATGGAATCAATTCTAACTAATTCATGACGTTGGTAATATAGCATAAATGTGTCAAATCTTGTTACTTAGCCTACATTTCTTTTCCATTAATGGATAATATATCCACAACTTGATCGTAGAGATATAACTTGTGTGCTGCTATTGAAAGCAGTTTCTTAATTGATACCATTTTTCCTTATTGTATTTATCATATTTAGATGATATGTTTTTGCACATTGAGTACCTTGTGTTGTTAGGCTTCTTAAGTATCTTAAAGCTGCACATAATTGATGGTCTATATGCTGCCCTCTTTTGGCCAAAACATGAAAGGGAGGAATAATAGAGAGAACACAAATTTGCCCAAAGGTGGGGGCCTGTATTATCCCGTGCTTCATGGAATTGCTCATAGGTGCTGTGGATGGGAAGCCACTGCACTATTCCAAGTGTTGGCCTCTTGCAGTGTCTCATCTAACCCTTGGACACCAGGCTACTTAATCCCATTCTACCCATATGTAGCTTATTATTTGTTATTGTTGTTCAAAGTTATAGGCAGCTACATATGTAATGGAAGGGTTTATAACAATGCAGTTACAGCTCAATTTGTCAATAAAACCAACTTTATAAATGATATAACTATTTTATTGATGGAACACAAAAATAAATTTGTAGCTATATTTCGCGGTTTCAAAACTATTGAATATTCCCTGTGTTGTTCACTGTAAGTGGGTTTTCTTGTGCTGAAAGCCTTGAATGGATGAAAAATCTTTATTGGTACAGGGAGACATACTAAGACCAAAGGTCTCTTCTGCAGAAGTGCCCTGCATGACAACAAAACCATATAAAATAAAATAATATAAAATAAAGTAAAAAATCATGACAGACAACGTGACAACAACTATACCGAAGGCAAAAGAAACAGATACAATCAGGGATAAGATCAGAAATCAAGGTTCTACAAACTCCCAGTGGTACAAAGGAATCGAACCTCAGTTCTCTCGGAAGGCACACAGTATTTCAAAAGCAGTCTTTCCTATATCCATTTTGACTTGAGGGACACCAGCCATTCTTGAGAGGTTTTCAATAACAAGACTGAGGACTGATAAAAGTTGGCCTTGAGCAGTTTTGAGTGACATTAAAAAGTGCTCCTCATTCAGGGCGCGCTCCCCACTGCACTCCACTACCCCACTCCACTCAGTGATATGCCTCACCCACCTTTTGGGAAGCCACGGTTGCATATAGAAATGAGGCACTAATTTTCAAGAAAACCACCATTTTTAAACAATAGACTCACTTCCCACCCTAACCTAAAATAGAGCTGAAAATAAAACAAAACATTTTTGACCTTTTTTTTTAAGCTCTATTTGAGGTTAGGGAGGGACCTGAGGTCTCCACTGAGGTTAAGGTTAGGGGTTAAAGTAAGGTTTAGGTTTATAAGCAATGTTTTCTGCACACAGGTCACCATTTCTGATGGGTCACAGATTTCAGCATAACACTGGATATCAAATTTAGGTGCCGGTCCCAATCTGGTAGGTCCTGGATCCTGTTGCGGCAGGATCAGGCACAGTTAAGCCCTGGACATATCTGTTTACATCAAAACTAACAGTAGGGTCTTGCAAATATTGACATACTATAGATAAAAAGATACTTTATTAATGAATTAATTCTTAATTATTATATTATATTAATTATTAATTAAGATTACTTTATTAAACTTTATTAATATATAATTTACAGTATATAGACGGTATACGTGACATGGTAAGACAGCTGGAATTCAAGCTATCGGTACCACATGGCTAGACATACCTGCCATCAAAACGAGGCACAAAATCCGATAAAACTTGATTTAAAAAAAAAAAAAAAAGAAGAAGAAGATAACTAGCCTAGTGACCACTGAGCGACATCCAAAAGACCCAGGCCATGAGTCTGAGAAATTATGCTTGCTACTTGTTCATCTGGACTCCCAAAGATGAAACCCAGTAAAACCATGCGCCACACACCTGCTCCATCACACACACACAGTGACAGTCACATGAGTGCATATGTATATATATGTGTGTGTGTGCATGTACAAGGTACAACCTGGACTGGACCACTCAGACTCCGTCACCAGCACACAATGAATCTTCTACTGTTAAAGTAGGAGGGACAGCTATCTCAGGTGAACATTCATGTATTTTGTTCCAGTATTTACTGCCATCATGACTTCTAACCATTTGATGTGTTTATTAATGCCAACAACGCATCCAACTAAATCCTATTTTTCTGGACTCACAATCAATCTCAGAAACAACAGTCAACTTTACCGCCTGCAAAGTATTGTTTATTTATGCCCAATGCCACTACTACCATATCCGTTTTTGCCATTTTCTTAAGAATATATTAAAGCCCCAATCCATGCTTTTTTTGACCATATAAATGTGGACTATATTCACGTATATTCTTGAAGGTTTTTTGTAACTTTTCTAACCCATTGTAAAATGGAATATAGGTCTGTTTTACTCCAGTGCTGACATTATCAGCATAAACAAACCTTTCACAGCCAGCAAATACAATTAAAAACTCATATTTAGGCTACCAGTTGTCTAGTGTTAGTCCTTTCCTGATAGATAATGTGATTATGGAAGAGAGATGTGTTATAAAAGGAACAAATGGATAGAACACAGCTCTGTCATTCTGCCTTTATGTAGTGTATGATTATGGTAATGTGGAAATAATCTAAGTGTCATAGATGGAAGATGATAGAGTTTCAAGTTTGTTGTTTTAAAATAATTGATAAAGGTCCTTTGAATGTGTTCAAATTCCTTGTAATTTATAGATTTATTTCTGTTGTCCCCCATAATCTCCCCTTGAAAGGGAACAGAAGGAGGCAGGACACTTTATGATGAGGTTAGACCAAAGCTTGCGTGCGTGGCATGTGCACAGTCTGAAAATCTTCTCACGAGACCTCTACCTGCTACATCGGGAATAACAATTATGTGCAAGTAAATGTTGCAGGAGAGAATCAGCAATCTCAAGCAGCCGTTCATCTCATCCTTGTGAATATGGGCAAGTTACACATTATATTGTAGCCCACACTTTTTGATAATCAGTATTGACCATATTGATAATTGAAACCCAGATGTGACATATTGTAGCATCTATTGTTTACATCTCTCCCACATTTTTGTGAAAAAGTTGTAATGTAATCTTTTTGGATCAATTCATTTGAAGAAATTGAAGAAATTCTACATATAAATTACATCAAGATATAATTCTTGGTTGAGAGCAATGAAAGTAAGTGGATATGCCAAACTATTCAGAAATGGTTATTTAGGTAATTCTTTGGATGCAGTATACTGTATATGTGCATATCATGGAAAAATAGACTCATTCCCATTTTTTTCAGCCTGTTAACTGCACCATGTTTAAACATGGAGAAGAGAAAACGGCATCAAAAATAAATTTCTTCAAGCAAGGTAACTTTGGTACCGTTTTGTATTTCTGTTCACATTTTATGATCTAGGAATGAGACCTTTTTTCTGGTTCAGCCCAACTCGGCCCAACTGTGATTTTGATGGCTAAAGATGCAATATTTTTTCATGAAAAAGTACATGGCCCACACTTTAAAATGTGGTCCGACATAAATCACTTGACCCAAAATGCCACCTGTGTCAGATTTGATACACACTGAACTGTGATACCAAACACATCTAATTCCATGTGTTTATAGAGCAATTAAATGCTCAGTTCTGAGCCACATTTGGTCCCATATTGTCCCGGGGGCACCATCTGAAAGGATTTTTCTTGTCATTTAGTTCAGAATTATATATTGTAGCTGTCTATACATTAGGTGGGGAGATAACAGTGGAGAGATATGATCAGGAAAGTCATTCTACGTATTTTCTCATTGTGCTAACTTCTAATGAATGAAATTATAGTGAAATTAAACTATTCTTCATTGTGCTGGGACCCATGGGAGCTCCCTGGATCCTACTTTAGGAACCACTGTGTTATTTTATTTCATTAGTCTCTGCTCAGAGTTTTACTGGCTCCCATAGGGTTTCCAAAGTTTCTTCACATCTCATCAGGTGAGCCAGCAATCGCTTCTGCACCAAAGCAGCGATTATCATCCCTGTAGAAAAGCAATCGGAACAAAACGCATCCCCAACAGAATACAGTACGACTGTAAAATAGATTTGTTGCTAACTAATTATGCATTTCCCATGCAATTTATAACACTGCGACGCCTGCAGTAACACTTAACTTCTGGAGCTTGATTGATGGCACCATGCTAGAGCTGTAAGCCGAGAAATAGGAGCTGTGGAGAAGGAAGAAGCTCTTCACATCGCCAGCATCAGCAGTCTGGACCCACTCCCTCTGTCACAGCTCTCACACCCCACTGCCCATAAAAGTCAAATGCAGCGGGTTTAGAAA
>OMKL01140727.1:0-11958 GCA_900302295.1 Parasudis fraserbrunneri | reverse complement strand
CACACACACACATGTAGCTGGAGAGGTTTAGGGTGGTAGATACACTGCATTTATATAGCACACACACACACACACACACACACACACACACACACACACACACACACACACCTGGCCCCCTTTTGAGGTGGTTGTGGGGGGTAGGGAGAGGAGATCTTGGAGGGGGTAGTCAAGATCAACAGTTGTGGCCACATAGATTTCTGTACCATCAGAAAGCTGGGACCCTGAAGATTAATTTTAGATGCAGTTTAACACTGAGTGTCAATCTTTTCGATTGATAAATATGTAATAAATATTGTGTTTTGTAGTTTGCCTATTCAAATGTTGAAAGTTTAGAGTGTATAAGTGCTTAGGATATTATTTACATTACAGTATTACATATAAGCTCAATTATGTGTAATAACTATGTTTATATGTTATATGTTACATAGCTTTGGTATACTTTTGAGCCATTTTTGTCCACTCAAGAATTTAAAATTAGTTTCAAATAGTTACAAATAGTTGAAAATCACTTCAGAAGACCACCCCAAGACCTTGAATGATACTTAGGAAAAGTTCATACTGTGATTTGGTATCAATAACTTCTGACATTTGGAGAAACTGCAAAAACTGTCCATTTTGTCGATTGGATGACAAGCAAATTTATTTTCTGAAAATGGCTCAGAAAGTGCCCTTATTTACAATGTACCTTGACAAACCATATACTCTCTTAATGGGCCAGATCTCTAGCATCTGGGTGTAAACATTCACGAGTCTGTGATTATCCTGGACGTCACAATAGGTCATTTTATATATGTCAAGTTTAAAAAATGGTGTCACCCCACCCCCACCACACCACGCCTCACATCACATTGAAAAGGCTATTGAAAACGCAGGAGTAGTGTGGCCAATAGGCGCAAAAGTACCAAAAAAAATATGCACATTAGAACGAAAATGTATTAGTGTGGATGTAGCCTATGACTACTGACATCATCCCACATAAATGCAATTGGGATCTTCAAATCTTCAGATTATTTCTCCCAAGTTTAGGGACCACAGTATGCAGAAATATATATTAAAATAATGTATAAATGATCAAAAATCCTTTTCAAGTTGCCAGCATATCTTTCAGCTGCTTCCTTCTCACCTCTTGAGTTTGTAGAAACAGAAACATCTGCCCCAATGTGAGGTAGAAGCCAATTATGTGCCAGAAATTTGGGGGCGACATCTGGGGTGGCCAATCAAATTTCACCCCTCTAGAACTGCCTATGGTTTACAGATGCAGACATGGATGCATGAAGACTGGAATGAGAAATTTCATTGGATAATATTTTCAATTCTGAGTAATCTATGCTGCTCCATTGGTGCCCAGCCCCAATGTCTGAATCTATACATGATAAAACTGCTACTTTAGTCTTATTAAATTAATTCAGGCAGTTTGTGCAACCTATTCATAGTATTCCATCGCAGACATCTTACAACAGGTGACTGTAATCAAATAGGAGGTGATTATCATTAAATAACTGTGGCCAATGAGCTGTGGCATTGTGCCATATTGTATGGCAAACACGTCATGAGAACACTATGAATAAAGTGCCTGCTAACACAGCTCATACTGTATTTTAGGGTGGATTTCCCCTTTAAATAGCAGTTCTAATCCACTATGTGTCCATTGCAGAATATTGTAGGTTTAGAACCACTTTGTGACCTCAGGATTGTCACCTCAGGATTTTTTAGAATGCTTACATTAAGTATACACAGTCTCGTCTATGACTAGGTTAGGTTAGGTTCATGGTCAGGGTAAAGGGTTACTTTTGAGGTTGCAGGCATTATTTCTTCTCTCTATCCAACCCAACACTGTCTCAGATCATTAGCATAATCTCTGACCACCCCACTACACCAGCAAGCCGCCCTCTATCTGACTGTAAGAGCTGACACTGTTCATTTTTAAAAGACAGGCTGTGGCCTATAGCTTTTCTCAGTCGTGTCAGTAGCCTTGTTGACACATGGTGTACTGTAGGTTTGGGGGTGGTCACAGAAAATGTATGATAGCCTACTAAAACCACATCCTCCCACCTCTCTGAGCCTTTTGATTTCAAGCAGGAAACCAACCTCACGCTGGAGAGTTAAAATACAACTGACTTAGACAAAACACACACACAGGGAAATTACCATGTAATTTCCGCAACAGGAAATCGTGTGAAGCCTCTCATGAGACAATAAGTAAAAATATGGCTACGTATTTGCTTGTTAATACACAACAATTATTTGTTTTTATCTTTTGTGCATTTTCACTTATAATTATTCAGCATTATCACTTGGGTGATCATTGCTAAAGTGGGGCTCTGAAGCTTTACCATCTCTATGGGTAGTGCATGACAATAAAAAAAAAAAGTTCTGGGTCATGGTGAAAGGGAATTTTCAGAAAGTTTCCGATTAGGTCCCATGGGGTGTAGCTTTAACAACTCATTCACCCGATTCCCTGCTGGACGTAGGAGGTCAAACTAGAGGCTTAGTATGTAGGATATATTTACTCTTAAATTCTGTCTGCAAACCTCTGGCAGTCCATCAGATCTACGGATCTTGGCTGTTCTGTGGATTTGCTGGTTAACAGTCTGGGACAATTTAGATGGTACTTCCAAATAACCCAACCACAGACTGATACACTTTCTGCAAAGGATGTATCTCACTCCCAGGAAGCTTCACCCGATGAAGCTCATATCCTCTCCTGACTGCGAGCTCTGCCCTAATATGGACACAGGGTCTTTTCTGCACATGTATTGGAATTGTCCAGGGGTAGTGCATTTCTGCAAAATGGTATCTACAGCCTTATCTGACCTACTTGATTTTAAAGTACCATATTGTCCAAAGCTGCTCCTATTGAATGACCTCTTCTTTAGATCTCTCATTTCATCAGACACTTGCACTTTGAAAAAAAAAAAAAAGTTAGCCATTCGCTGGCAGCCTCCTCATTCTCTCTCCCGGAATCCCTGGCTACAATATTTATTGGATATAGCATACATGGAGATGTCAGTAGCAAGACTGCATAATGCCAAACAATCAACCGTCAGTGCCTGGGCTTCCCTTACTGACAAAAGTGAAAGATCTTCTGTGCACACGCACTAGATCATAGACCCTGTACGATTATTGTTATGCAAATAATTCCATACAGCTATCTTCGCATTTCAACATATTTGTCATGTAATTATATATATATTCTTCAATATAGAGGGATTAACTGAAGCAGAAGTATCCTATTAGCAGATGTGTCATAGTGGAGGGAAGTGTGTAGTAGACAGCAGAGGCTCAGAGGAAAGTTCATATCCACTCCTCTGTTATGAGCGGAACTGAATCTTTCACTTCTCTAAATGCTTTCAGGATGTGAGCAGTGATGTAGTGCCGTTTTCCAAAGCGGGGGAGCATAGCCTACTGTCTGACTGATTATAGACTGTAGACAGTGAGCATGGAATTACCATTCGGATGTGAGTGGGATGAAGATAATAAATCACATTTGTTCTTCGATGGAGAACCCCTTTTCAAGATGTAATCTGTGAAATTACACTATTTATTAGAATGAGACTGATATGTCTGTCTGGCTAGACATAGCACCACTACTAATAGCAAAAGATTGGTGAGTGGTCAAATCTATCGGTTCAAAGCAACTCTACTATGTAAATCACACATTAAGCTATGTAAACAAATTCCCAATAGAGGCCTTGCATGGAATGTTTGTGGAGTTCTCCTTCCAGTATGGCTGCCTGTAACCATTGGTAACCACTTTCAAAAGAAATTGGCTAATTTCTGTGCAGTGGTAGAGTAGGTAAAACACTGGAAAAGCATATTACTGTTCTACTGTGACTTGTTCACACGATTCAGTAATAAGACACCAAATTATTATGTTTTTGTTGATATATTTCTCACCGATTTCTCATTCACTTTTATTTCTCATACATCAACACATAGCAACCCTCTTCCAGTCTTCCATTGCCATGTACAAAACAATGGTTGTTATGTTACAGGCAACCATGCGGAAAGAAAGAACTACACAAACATTCTGTGCAAGGCCTCTATTCTGAGCAAAGAATATTAATTAATTTAGAATTCAGCACGCCTCCCTCAAACACACACATTTGTGACATTTCTCTCATGCAAGGGACTAGATAAGCAAAACAAGAACACATTTATAACAGTATTGAGTTTATTTCCTACGAAACTTAATCATTGAAACTGTTCAATGCAATGGGGTCTCAATGCACCCAAAACTGGCAGCATTCCAAAAAAAGAGTTGAGAAATTCTATACAAATGTAACCTAGAGAAAGAGGAACTTATTGAAAGGTTGTGTACTTTTCATTAACAATTGTGGTAACAGTATTGTTGTACCTGAAAGCTGGAACTAACTACCTATAAACTACATCCTTGATTCATATCCTCTCTATATAAGTATTCATATATTAATATACAGTTCTCTACTTCATCAAAAAACCCAACATTTCTCCCGATCAGTATAAGTAGCACAAGTAATGATTACTTTTTTGTACATTCAGTCTTTTGATACCATATAAATGAACTTAATACAACAGAACAAACATTACAATATAGTTAAACAGCTGAAAAATATTTACTCCGAATCACACAGTCAATAATTCCTCTCAGAATATGCCTCCGATGAGCATTACGTCTGCGAGTGTCAACACTAGATGAAACGTCTAGTCACTGGGATCAAAATGTGAGGAGGCAAAAATGGTGCTATTGAGACATGGTAACAATGGTAAGGAGTGGGGACTCACACAAAAACCCCAAAAAACTTGGTATCTCATGCAGGCATCATGCCGCGTCCAATCGGCGGTCAAGGTGGGGTGTGAGGTCAGATGAGGTCAAGGTTAGGGTTAAGGTAGGAATGGGTTTATACATGAGATACCATGTTTTTAGGGAGTCCAGTAAAGAGTGTCCGGTTGATGCAGAACATACTCCTACCACCCCTGCCCCTTCTGATACTGATGTATGTGGCCCACTGTATATTCTTAAGATAAGAGAAAACTTTTATCCCTGGGGAGGGAAATTGCCTGCCCATTTAATTCTTCTTTTTCATAGGTGCCAAATGCTTCTCCAAGCTTGACGGGATAAGTATTTGGAGCACCGTTTTCCTCTCATAATAACTATGAATTTAAATTGTATTCATTAATTATTCAAAATATTATATAGTATAATATAGTATGAGCACGTATGTATAGGGCTGTTTAGGGGTCATTTCTGGACCAGGGTATTCCATACGTTTCCTGACTTGGAACAGTGGCTGACAGATGTTTAACCTGCATTTACAATTAAGTAACATACAACCAAGGTAATGGAGTTTCCTGAAACAGTCTGTAAAAGACTGGATGCTTGCTGACAAATACAAGTCAAATAATGTACAACACACACACACAAGTCATGTACAAACACGAGCGCGCACACACACACACACACACACACACACACACACACACACGGGTGCGCTGGAATGTTAACGCAACTTAACCAACTGGGTAACAAAGATGAGATGATTAACAAGGTGCTTTAGGCTAAAAGTGAAGCAAAAACACACACAGTATGAATCTCCTTGGCCATCATGAATCTCCTTGACCAGAAAAATGGAATGCACAAGTGTGGGTGTGGCTACAACGTGAACTCCGTCAGGGGGTTGCAGAGTGGAGGGCTTTCCTGGACCTGGGCCATCATGTCTGAGGCTGCAACTCCTGTAGATCTAGAGGGCCCTCTGTTGGACCAGAGAGTCAGGGCAATCTCTACCAGTTCAAGGGTATCAAGGCTAGGGGCCATAACTGGTATAAACACTCTCCTCACGGACCACCCTACAGTATACAGTACAGTACAGTAGGTCAGTCTTAATAGGAATTGACATAGCATCAGGGGAATCAGGGCTTGGGTGCAAGAGGTTTCTTAAAATAGCGAGTGCTATTTACATATAGCCTTACCGGTGATATTTAACTCAAATGTTTTAATTTCCATCTACGGGCCCAGGTCTGGTTCTGTTGTAGCCAGCACCCTTCCTCTGTCATGCTGGGATATAGAACAGATATGGGGATAATCAATGCGCTTCTTTGTCTTGACCAGTCACAAGCATATACAAACTTCCCACCAGGCATCAAAAGGCATTGCACTGATGGGTGAAAAATCGAAATACTCAATATTTGGCTATACACACACATCTATGTATAATAGTACTGATATGTGAGGTTTACAAAATGAACAACTGGACGTACCTTACAGCTAACAGAGTAGCGTAAAGCTATCAACAGTGCACACATTTCTGTGCAAATCAGCTTTTGACCAACTTCTGTGTTAGGTGTCTAAGATGGACGGAGGTTGGAATAGACACACACGCACACGCGCACACACACACACACACGCACAAACACACAACTTTGGCACACAGACAGGCAATAATGAGGAATGGCAATGCAATGTTTAGTAAGGAAGGCTAAACTGGGAAGAAAGGCACCACCAAATAAAATCAAATGTATATACAAGAACATTGCCCTAAGTGTATAAAACAACTTTAAAAGAACTGCAATGGAAAGAACAAACCGGAATGGGGAGGCGGAGATGAGAATAGCAGAGAAGCACGCAGCATGGAATCCACAAACATATACAACCACTCTCTCACTCCACTGCCATCTAATCAACTACCTTCCAGACACAGCTGATTCACTGATTTAAAAAAACAAAACAGAACCAAAATAAAAGCCTCCTCTTGGTTGGAGTGAGTTGTGACAGAGGGCAGAGACAGAACTTCACTACCCATGAGCCTCCTCTTCCATGGGACTCTCCTGGGACTTACTGGCACCTGTGGAAATGCGGCCAATGAGAGGAGAAGGTGGGGTGAGTGAGGGATGACGTAACACGGGTACAACCATGCTCACAATGCGCTGTCACAATGTCACCTGTCACCACAGGATAACCACCCTGTCTGGTTTAAGGATGGGGATGGGGGGGGGTACAACAGTAATATCTGGGTACTGGGTACTATTGGGCAAGTTTAACATGCAGTCTCAATGGGGGAAGGGGGAATACAAGATGTGAGCTAATCTGGATCTGGAGGAGGACAGGCATACATACCCGGCAGTAAGAAGTGAGGTGTGGTCGGGGTAGAGCAGAAATGTGCCATGAGAAAGCATGAGGATACAGATGATATGCTTCGCTATACACTTCTCCACACACTCACACACACATTCTGTACACAAATCTATTTGTCTGTTGAAAATATCGGACACCAAGCAAAGTGCCACCCAGACCAACACCAGGAGAATGCTGTTGGGTGCACAGAGTGAACAACTGTCCCGAGAGGCAGAACTATTAACTCTGATACTCTTTGATTCTTAAGATGGGACTGGCTATAAGGTCATTAAAGCCTGATGCTTTTATAAATGCACACTTTCTGCAAATACAAATTATTATGTGTGGAGGAATGATTTCTTCTTGGTGCCCTTTAAGAAAGAGTCTGTGTGTGTGTGTGTGTGTGTGTGTGTGCGTGCGCGTTTTCTATATCTAGGTGTCTGTAATCACGCCACACACAGGCTGTAATTTTATTTACCTCATGCAAAACAACGAAGAAATACTAACAGTAGTTCTCAATGGTATCAAAGAATGAAAAGTTTACAGGGAACTCTGGAATGTCCAGAGGAGGAGAGGAGAGAAGGAGACAAGGAAGGCATGAGAAGAAAGGGGAAAAAAAGAGAGAGAACAGTCTTAGTCCAACTGAAGGATGAACAGGTAAAAGATATACGAAGAGAAATAGTTAGCTACTATCCGCTGGAAATAGCCTCATAATTTGTCTGAAGAACGGGGTGTGTAATAGTGAAGATGCTCTCTTGAAACCATAGATGGAGCACTGAGGATGACTGCTCATTAGTATGCAAGTCTGTTTTGAGATCCAAGAGACACAGAGCTATAGAGACCTTTGTGTTTAAAAGTTGTCTTGATAATAGGGCTGCTCTCTCTTAATCTTTCTTTTTATGATTTTTTTTTTTTAATACTTATAGTTATTAGTCATTATGGGAAAATGCTTGGTCTCTATTAAAAGGGCACTAAATTTAAGAGGTCCTTCTGCATGTCCGCATTCATCGACAGAAGTGATGTGGGAATAGTTATTGTTCCCCAATAATGTGGGAAACACTTTCGTAGATTTGTCGAATAAATCAATCAATCAAATCCTACGACTGTTCGTCGACTAAGACAGTTCTTTAGTCGAGGGCAGCCCTACGTGAGAGAGGAGGATACCTTGAGTAGTGTTTCTGTCGTTGAGTAGCTTGGTCTGGCTGTTGGGCAGGATCTTAATCTCCGGAGGGTCCGCACTCTGAGCCACACGCGATGCCATCAGAGCATTCAAATACTGCAGACGTGTCACCTATGATATGCAGACACAACAGCACACGCAAACATTTTAAGAGGAAATGCGCCGAATTTCAGAATTCACACGTTATTCCTATTGTCTAAAACAGTCTGAAAATGTTAGTGAACATAAACAACTCTCTCCCCAAATGCACTACAGTGCTAAAACTCAAATTTGTGATGTCATCAAGTATAAAGTCTAGAGCTGCTCCACAGACAAGACAACAAGAATTGGGAAAGATGCTATTGATGACACTGAGAGCACCCAGGGGAATGTTCTGAGTATATGGGTAAATGTTCTGTTTCAGAACAGAGAACACTACTATAGAATAAAGCTCATTTGGGTCTAAAAACTCAAACAAACATTCTGTGGGTCCACAAAATCAGTCTCCCATTCATTGTCTATGGAGCAGCTCCAGACTTTATAACTGATGGCATCACAAGTTTGAGTCTTACATCTCTGGTTTCTGGCTTTGGGCGACAGTAGTTCGTGTTAACATATCGATTGAACTCTCCTTGGCTGGAGAAATAACATATTGGAATTCTTTATTTGGGTGGTGTTACCCTTTAACACAGTGACTCTCTGTAGGTCAAAACGAAAATCAAAAAGGTGACTGCACTTGCATTTGCTGCCCCAAGACATCCAAGTGGTTTGTTTAAATTTTGACCATCTGAGTGGTTCATGATTATATTTATATGTATATTTTTACCTTTTTTCTTTTTTAAATATTTGTTATCTCTTTTGCTATCCTATTTTTTATCTCTGTCTTATACAGCCTATGACTTTTGTAGGTCTTCTTATTCTTATCTCATCTTATCTTAGATTCTGGAACTGCCTCCCCTGAAGTATCAGATCGACTGATTCAGTCGCTATCTTTAAGAAGATCCTAAAAAAACCTACCTTACTCACTAGCGTTTTCTGAATCTGTTATAGGCTGCTATTGTTTGAGAAGCACTTTGTTACTCATCTGTAGTGAAATAGAGATTTACTTACTTTACATCAGTGAACCTCCTAAACTCAGGACATAAGGAGGGTGTGAAATGAGGGGCTGTGTTGCACGTCTTTGAATGCACCTTATGTCTGCACTTGTCTGTATTATGTATGCACTTTATGTCTATTACTGCACTATAATTGTATGTATTTTTCATGTGGCAGCCTTTATGTCCAAGACAAATTTCCATAGGGACAAATAAAGTAATCTTGAATCTTAAACACACACACACAGGCACAGACACACACTTACCCGTATGAGCTGCAGGTCGGTGAGAGCTCGGACGGTGTAGTCGGGACAGTAGCTGGACGGGCTTGTAGCATCTCCCAACTCAAACGGATCCCTGGGAGAACGATGCTGGGTCGACACTGGGGACTGGTGCACTGTTGTTACATGGGCACAAACATTTAGAGCCAGCTCATTTAATGCTATTCAGCAACTTTCTGCTATGCCTTGATTTCAAAGGGGACTGTGTCAGCTCATTTTTAGGGAGGTTATGCAACCTCAAGATATTGTGGAAATACAGTGTCATAATTCAGTGACTCGGTAATCACCAATAGCGTATCATTTTCAAATTGACCTAGACTGTATGATACAGTGATCTGTTACACAATGCCCAGGGAAGACGATTAACCTTGTGTGTTGTGGACTGATCAGAGATAGGTAATGTGAAATGGGAAAGCACTGGTCTTCCTGTAATTCTACACCTTACCTGAGGATGGCGCTGTGAGAGCAGACACACCATAGTATGTAAAAGCCCCGTTTTCAAATTTCAGCCCCTCTTTGCCGATCTCCACCTCCACACGCCCCTGAAGACACACCAAGCATGCATATATCTCATTATAGACTCACATTTTGTCTTCCTTTAGCTGATGAGACCAATTACCATACTAGATAGATGATGGCGCATTTCATAGCAAGATAAACTCATTTAGAAACACAAAACACCTGCAGCAGCAGGATGAAGTAGTCCACGGGGTGGTTGCGTGTGTACAGATAATGGCCCGCACTCAGCCGGTTGGTGGGATCAAAGTGCACTTCCTGGTTGACGCTGGGGTGGCGGAGCAGGTGGAAGAGGACCCTCTCAGACACACGCCCAGGGCTGAAGTGCTCCACCTCTACAGGGGTCAGGAACAAGGTCAAGAACAGAAACACTGGCTGGATCCCATTCAAACAATTTTTGTCCCCTCTGCCTTCACCCTAGCCCCTTGTCCCTTGGAGAATCCCCATCGAAACCGTTGTTTTTCTTACATCACAAAGTGTCGGTCCAATCCATAAATGATGCAGGTCAAGTTCACTACAGTACACCCTCAACCCTCAAGGCAGCAGGCTGGTGTGAGTGATCACATTGGTTCACTTCAGCCCCAAATATAACCCACAAATTTATAACATACAGCAGCTTGAGGTGTAAATGTGAGTTTTAAAGCTTTTCCAAATTTATAGCGATCTCCACCCAGAGGCTTGAGTTTGTTGCAGCACCCTCTGCTCCCTCTCACAAAGTGACCCTCGTAATGACGAAGGCTTACACGTCTAAGAGGGTTCACTTGATCCAAGGGCAGAGGGCCGAGGGTTTGAATGAAAAGCAAACGGGATCCAGCCACTTACTGTCACGTGGGAAATGTGATGTGATGTCATACACTGGATCAAATACGTCCAGTAGCACACAGCCTGCTGACTTAAAATAGCTGCACCCTCTAGTACAGCTGTTGCTATTCCTGTGTGTCATTTATCTATGTCAAGACAAACAACAACGAGCCATCATCTCAACATTAAAACTATTCTCACCTGTTTGGTTTATTTTTGTTTTCTTTGTTTGTTCGTCAAAATGTAGCCTAAGTTCTCTTGATCTAATGTGTTTTATCCATTACATTTTAAACCAATAAAAACAAAACTCTACCCGCCAGTGTATTCTATCAAGCCATTTTCCACATGCTAATGTGATTTCGGTCACTTAACGTGCTTCCAAACCTCCATGCATCGGCAGCTAACTGTTATGGACTGAGGATGACACCATGTCCTGAACAAGCAGGTGAAAGGGACAGAAATGGGTCACCACTGTACTAAGACATCACAAATAGACCATAGTCCAACATGCTGCCACACAATCACATACCAGCTATTAAGTGGTTAACCTTATCGTCGTTCCCACCAGCTGAAGTGAAATACATTACAGTGATGTAATCATTACATGCGCCGTGTTAAACTGTCACTATTTCTACCAATGACAGGTAGATGGACAATCGCATCCCCTCTCTGTCTCCAGTGCACATAGTGAGCGTGCAAGTGCAAGAGCGCGCACACGAACGCACGCGCACACACACACACACACGTGAACCTAAACACACAGACACGCGCACGCGTGCACACACACACGCACACACACATGGATGCTACCTCTGGACAGGAAGCGGTGAGTAGCCAGTAGAAGCTGTGGGGAGGTTCGTATCTTGGGTTCTCCTTCTGGGATTTTGAACAGTGAGAACTCCTCGTGGACACTACGAGGCTCCAGTGGGATCTCCAGAGGAGCCAGGGGACGTTTCACCTTCATGTCCACTACAGAGAGAGAGAGAGAGAGAAAGGGGGGGGGGGGGGTAAAAA
>OMKL01140725.1:0-12389 GCA_900302295.1 Parasudis fraserbrunneri | reverse complement strand
TTCACTCTCATACATTAGCTGCTACGAGGAGAGATTTCACTGCCTGTACACCTGTTCTCACCTGATATAGACCCATAATAAGGTAGGAATCTGCTGTGCTAGGATTCTATTTTCTGAGATACACATTGCCGATGGTTGAATTTTGCCAAAATGCTTTACAATTTATCAGAGGTTTTAATTATATTCTTTAAACCTCAACCTCTTAATTGAACAGAGTGATGGCTGTGTAAAGGTAGAATACATCTCTATGGGGGTAACATAAGCTAAAGCCGCAATTAATTAACAGCTAAATCTGTCCATTGCTTTTTCACTTATATGACATTCGCAGCGGATAGTGACATCAGTGCTGCACTGCATGTTTCTTTACTTTTCCTTTCCCTTCTTTTTTTATCATATCAATGATGAGTATATACAGTATACCAACTTCCCAATGATTAGCAGAAAGAGGGTCGTTTAAGCAGGTTTCCTATCTGTCTTGGATTATGGAGATGTAATTTATAGACATGCTGCTGCTTCCACTTTTAAACCCTTAGATTATGTATATCATTCTGCCCTCAGATTTATCACTGGTGATTGTTATGGTACTCACCATTGTATCCTGTACAGTAAGGTTGTGTGGTCCTCTCTGGCAGAGAGATGTGATTTGCATTGGCATCTGTTTCTATATAAAGCCATTGTTGGAGACCTTCCACCTTATATAATTTCATTATTAGAATTGGACCTCTGGACCTTACCATACTCATTCCAATGATTGGCCAACACTTCAAGCCCCCAGAGTTTGCACTGAACTTGGGAAGTCTGCTTTTAGCTTCTGTGCCCCTGGCACATGGAACATCCTGCAATGTACTTTAAAACTCAATACATTAGTATCCATTGGTCAGTTTAAATCCTTAATAACCAACCCAGTCTGCAGTTTCTTTTAATTGTTTAATTGATTTAATTAATTGATTAATTGAATTGATTAATTGTGCTGTATATTCTCAACATCATTGTAAATGAGGGCTTGCTCTAAATGATAAAATTATATATATATATTGTTTTTAAATTAAATTTAAAATTGCAAATTGCAAATACAAGCCTATTTCACCCTTTAAATGCATTCACCGGTATTAATCATGGACTGTACAGTTCTTGTATCTAGATCTATGTCAATTAATCAATATTTTGTCTTCTGGAGCAGGGCTATTCTTCTGTTTCCATCTAAATTAAGGATAATGTCTTTACCCTGCTGTTTTCCTTCTCATTCTAAGTACTGTCCCTCTATAGTCAGTTTAGAGAGATAAATCACTAGATGAATGGCACTTATCCTATTGCATAGGAATCTTCAACATGACCTCTGTCAACAGTTCTAAAGATTACTTTTTGTTTATCTGTATCAAAAGTCAGTTCATTCTGTGAGAAATGGTCAACATCATTTTATTTATTGCATTGACAATGCACCCCAATTAACATGTAACAAATCAATACCACTGTTGTTATCTATTTTTAACAATTGTTGAGGCTGTTACTCACAAAACTCATTAAAAAGTTTTCAAACTCTTTTCAAGGAAATGGCTTGATAAAAAAACAAAACATTGTGTGCTTCCATTCAGGAAAAAATTATTGTCCTCCAAACTCTGACTCATCAAAATCGAGGGCAGTGCTAAACTGATACCATCACCATGTTATCATAAGATTAATAAAAATTGATTTCTGTTTCCATTAAAAGATAACGATAAGAGGCAAATCAAGCGCTGCTCCTCTATAAGAATAGTGCTTTTTTTTGTGTGTACAAAGAGACGAATATTCATTTTCAACTGGCAGGCCACTATTTTCTTAGTAAACCGAGGATGAGAGATAAGGAAGAGTAGCTGTCCAAATAAAATTTCCAATTTGTCCCAGGTACAAGTAACATTATCGAGTATCAGTGATAATTTGAAACATATCTGGATTATTGCTATGGAGTGAAACAAACCTTTGTTACAAGCTTTGTTTATATGGCCTCTCTTTATTTTAACGCAGGTACCATCATGACATTGGCATTATTTGCTCCATTGTTTCTAATTGCTGTACAGATGTTACTGGAAACATTAAGAACAGAGACATATACAAATTCCTTTATTACTGTTATTCATTTATACCACGGTTATAATCACATTTATTGCATTGTGTAATCTATGAATTAACACTACCCAACACTTGCCATATTTGACACACACAATATATAATTTGATTTAACTGAACTTAAATTATATTTAATGTGCTTGTTCTATTTTTTTCCCCAGAGCAAAAAGAAATGGGTAAAATGGGACTATTTTTCAAAATCACAATAGGGTCTCTCCTGCTTCTTCAAGCTTGTCAAACGGTTTTGCTTGAAGAGTCGACTGATTCTCCCAAGACAATTGATCCAAATTGGCTCCGTCTCAAACCAGTTGACAGCAAAAAGACTACAGCAGAAGGGCAAACAGGAGAATATCAGGAGTTGGATAGGGCTGGTATGGAATCAAGTGATGACAATATGATTGGTATAGGGTCCAGCGGAGAAGGTGGGGAAACGTACAACCAAGATGGGGATGCTAATGTGACATCTGGTGGTGTGACCATTATCACCACCACCACACTTCCTATATTTCCAAGTGATACAGATGAGGACCCCAAACTGCCAGAAACTACTGTTTCCCAAAGCATGATGACAACAGTTAGCACAAGCCAAATCAATGAAACAGATGAGGTGGAAGAATCTCAGAAGTCAACCACGACCCTGCCAGACTCCACCACTAATCCGATCGCGCTAAATTCTACAGCACCTCCTGATTTCTCCAACAACACAGTTTTACATGAGACTACCTTGGTGCCAGAAACCACACAAGAACCCAATCCAGGAACAGATGTGGATAACAGGACAATCAATGATACAGAGGACACAGCCAATTTTACAACTACAGAAGTTCCAGAGATAAATGAGCCATCCACCACAGCTTCATCTACCATAGAGCTTCCCTCTGAGACTACAGTGGATGATGTGACCCCTGAGTCAACCACTTCCGTGGTTCCTAGCACAACTGCAGCAGATAACATAACAGACAAGGGCTCATCCTCAGGGACCAACTCAGAAAGAGGTATGATAGTTTCAGGTGTCAGAAAATCTGGTGCATGCTTTGTGTCCAGAGAACTGCTTTGTCTGTTGCTACTAGCAACCTGACACTGGTTTCAGGATAGGAACATATTTGTTAAAGGGATAGGCACCGTACAAAGACAATTATAATTTGTTTGGTACACAGACAGGTACAATTATAGGGATACCATGCATTTTAAGAAGCCTATCTAGTTTGTGCAACATATGATCTTTTCAGAGAAATTGTGAAAAAACAACAACATTGATTTCCACTAGCATTGCTAACAAAGGCTAATCATTTCTACCCCCAGTAGCTCAAAAACCAAAACACCGCTGTGAGTGCTTTTTGGATGGGCTGCAATGACTCCCTGAGTATCCATTTACTTTTCAGGTGTCTCTCACTAGGGTTTTTTTTCTTTCTGACAGGGTCAATTCACTTCAAGGTAAGGCAAGGCAAGGCAAGGCAAAGCAAGGCAAGGCAAGTTTATTTATATAGCACATGTCATGCACCATGGCAATTCAAAGTGATTTACATAAAATAGATTAAAAAAAGGAAAGAGCTTAGAAAAATAACATGATTTAAAAAAGTATAAAAGGCATAAAAATAATAAAAAATCACAGTGCATTTTTTTTTATTCAGAAAAAGAAAATCACAGTTCATTATAGCAGCAATTAAAAAGCAGAGGTGAACATAACAGTCTTTAGCCTATTTTTTTTAATTAGCCAAAGTTGGGGCTCTTCCAGAAGTTTATTCCAGCTATGTGTTGCATAATAACTGAATGCAGCTTCACCATGTTTTGTTTTGATCCTAGGAACAGTTAGCAGACCAGTCTCTGATGACCTAAGAAGTCTAGATGGTTCATAGTGTGGAAGCAAGTCAGCGATGTATTTTGGCCCTAAACCATTAAATGATTTATGGACAAGTAACAGTATTGCTACAATATTGTTCAATTCAAATAGGCTGAACAGAAATTGCTGTGTGTTTGTTGATGAAAGGGCATTCATTCTCAATTATCTGTTAAAAGGTTGGATAGGGCAATCTTCTTCAGTCAAAAGTCTTTCAACATTTGAAGTCTGAAGAATATCCACCTTGTGAATTAATTTCATTGTGAACTGACCTCAACCGTGCTCCTCTGTCCTGATGTATGATGGTTTGATGGATGTAGACACTCATCAATGAGTCAGAAAGAGCAAGTAAAAACATTCAGAACAAGATCTACTGTATAATATCACTTTAAAAACGGTTGAAATCTACTTTCAAGGTAACCTCACACCTATGGCTCAGAGGCATTTTCGTTATATCACCATTGCTTCTTTCACAGCTCGCTTTCTTTCTGCTCTTTCCCTGACCCACATTTACCTGCATCTTTTTTTCCATTGCTAAAGCACAAATGCCCCTTCTTTCAATGGGCCAGGTTGGATTGGATTTCAGGTCCTATCGATGTGTCTGCAAAGAGTGGTGGGGTCTATTACAAACACCTTCTTAGCAGGACAATGGAGCCCTCTGTTAGCCAAACAACAGGAAAGAGAGGGTCAGTGACTGAATGCTACTTAATGCTACCTCTGTACAGGGGGCGTGAGACCATTCTACCATTTCTAGGAGTAGATCAAGGGGATAGGAATTGACTGGGCTGTTTGTGATATGCGTTAATGGTCATTCAGAACAACCCAGTGAGCTGTGTTTGGAATAGCTATGTTCTCTACTTAAGAAAATAGATGTGACAGAGGCAATTCTGAAAACAGCAAATGCTTTGGAGCAAATGCTTTACAAAATGGCGAATTATAATTATATGATTATATTTTATATATCGACTCGTAGAAAACATTTAGCTAACAGAGAATAGAGTAAAAGAGGTTAGGTGTGTTCATAGATATAGAATAATGAATTATGGGTGGCACACTATGGGTGTGTCACTCAATGTTGTCACACAAAAGGTAATCATGTTGGCTTTGGGCCCATCCCTTACATAGCACCACACCTTGAATCCTTTGTGATTTCAGTCTGTAATGAGGTATTCTTGGAGATGACATACACATTTAAGACTTTGACTCAACCTCTCTGTGCTGTGAATATGTGATGGCACGGTTATTTATTATTTAATACATCTACAGGCGATATTATGTCTTGCTCAGTAAGTGTACCATTTAAGCCCATCAAAAATCTATATTTATAAAATATAAAATAAGTATAAATAACGTTTTATTTATTTTATATTTTTCATATATAATACCCTAAATAAGGGAACAAAGGGTATAGATTAAATGGAAGATATCTCTCATTTGAAATTGTATGTATTAATTTATACCAAATTATTATGTGAAATAAAAATATACAGTAAAATATCGAAAGGCTGGCATCGGCTTATAGCTATGTAACATAACATATAAGCCCATGTGTGAACCCTGCGAACCATATAAGCTCACTTTGTGATTTAACAATTAAAAGCTCAATTTTATTAAATTTCTAAAGAGTAAAACATTATTCTCCTCACATTTTGAAAAGTGTCACCTTTCAATATCTGTTTTATTTTGTCTGAACATGCATCCTATAGCCTAGCAGTTGAAGGAGGCCTGCCCTGTCTACATGTTGCGCTGATTGCATCCAACACAAGTTACAACATGTCTTCATTCATATAAAGCAGAAATCCAATGAGAATTACTTATTTTGAACTGAACTTTTAATATGTGTTGTCATTTGGCTTGAATATCTGTCCTGAAGCCTGCTGCTAGCATCTAAATGTGGGCCAAATGGAAGATCAGTCACCCCATTGAACTCCATTATGTCTTCTAGACCTTTCTGGGCTGTGAGTGGTCAAATATTTTTGTAATGTGTGTTCATTGCGGGCTACATTTAACCCCAGTTAGTTGATAAGCACTTTCAGCTCGGCATATCCAAATGTTTTCAAAGAACTGTTGAATTTTGGCATGTGTTAATTGTATTAATTATGCC
The DNA here is from genome assembly GCA_900302295.1 of Parasudis fraserbrunneri. Lineage (NCBI taxonomy): Eukaryota > Metazoa > Chordata > Actinopteri > Aulopiformes > Chlorophthalmidae > Parasudis > Parasudis fraserbrunneri. The sequence goes on along the minus strand of OMKL01140725.1, from coordinate 6,345 downwards.
AGTGTAAATTCTATAGACAAGAGCTGTCCAGCTGTCTAATTAATTTTAGTCTACGGAGAGAGAACCAGTTGTAAACATATTTTCACAAACACATTTCAACCTCAATTACAGAGGAATTAACCTTTTCAGTGTGAACACTGTTTATCTATATTCTAATGGCTTATTGTTAATGAATATTTGTTGTTGTTGTTTATTCCTGCTGAAGGTTTGGCATCGGATTACAAGAAGAGTAACAACAGTAAAGCATGGGGTGCAATTTTAGGGACGGCTGTGGCTGTGGCTTTTGTGGGATTGGTGGTGTATGTCATTCTGAGAAAGAGAAACCAGAGGGATTTCAGTCACAGGAAGTTGGTTGAAGAATTCTCCCCAGATCCAGGTAAACCCACTAAAATACCAATTCTCCCCAAATCCAGGTAAACACACTAACATACCAATTGTCCCCAGATCCGGGTAAACCCACTAACATACCATGGGACAAAGTACAAATATATTAAAAAAATAATAATAAAAAGGCTGTTTTTACAAAAATGTATAATTTTTAAAGGTGCACTCAGTCAGATTTCCGATCGTTTGGAATGAGGACTGTGTAGACTCAACCACGTACAATGAGGGGACTGTATTAAACATGGCTGCCTCCATGTTTTACAATGCAAAGCATCTAACATCCTCTTTTGCTAACAGCTTTTGCAAGCATTGGCACTAACATTTGCTACCAGACATTAGAGCTGCTATGTCAGGTACCAAATGACACAGCTTACGCTAGCTATGGATGGAGGAGGTACTCAGACATTTTACTTAAGTAAAAGTACAAAAACCCTGACATAAAATTACTCTAGTAAAAGTGAAAGTACTACATTGACAACCCTACGTAAGTATAAGTATATAAGTACTTGCTTGTTAATGTACTTAAAGTATTAAAAGTAAAAGTATTTGCAAGCCCAAACAACCACAGCCCGCAATTGGTCGGAGGGAACACATGGTCTGATTGGTTCAGTGGATTGGTTCTTGTTGCCTTGGCTTGCTTTTAATATGTAAGAAATTGAACACCAAAGTAATGAGATTGTGTTCGAAAAAAAGTAAAAAGGATAGATTTACTTTGAAATGTCGTTGAGTAAAAGTCAAGTAAAGTACAGTACAGTACGTGTATTTGAAAACTGTACTTAAGTACAGTAACAATGTATTTGTACTTTGTTAATTTCCACCTCTGACGCTAGCTAGTGTTAATCAAAAACCCAATTGTGGTCTGTCCTTGAAATGTTCACCTCAAGATCTAGTAACATATCAGGGAAAATTCCGGCACGGACCTGTTGTGAATGAAAGCGGTAACATTGCAGGAACAAGCACCTAAAAATGCTGACCATATTTAATACAGTCCACCATTATGCTGAAAAAGCACATAATGTAATGGTTGAGTTTACATGGTCCTCACCTGTAAAAGTGAGGACTGTGTAGACTAAACCATTGAATTACCTGCTGATTCAACATAAGTGCAGTAAAAACCTACCGTATTGTCCAAAGCATCTTTGGCAAAGTTTTCAGTGATGGAACATGTCGGCTACTATATATCCCTGCGTACCAAATTGCCATGATGATAAATTCAAAGAAATAGTTGTAAAGAGTTGTACAGTAAAAAATTTAAATGTGTCTAATTTTAGTTCTCAGACTGGACAACAGCGAACCTCTGGACTTGAATTATGGTGGTTCGGCCTACTACAATCCAGGACTCCAAATGGACAACATCCAAATGACCAACTTTCCAAGGGGGCGCGATAACTGAAGAGACTCCAAGACCAACTCAAGTACTCTCTCGATAGAAAATCTGCCAATATGCATAATTGCATTTGGTAGTCAACCTACAATTTTGGGATTATAGAAATAAGACTGTAAGAACAGCAAATGTCATTTGCGGACTGTGCATTATGTTGGCATTTGCAATGGGGTATGGCCAGCCACTTTGAATGAATACTTATGTCAGATAAGATATTGCATTGATAATTTTTGTATTATGTTATAATAAACACACAAATCTGCTATGGATACAGCATAGTAATAGCCAAAATTAAGAAGGCATAAATGTTAGCAATTTAAGTATGTTGCCAAAATTGCTGTTTTTCCAATATGAAGATATCTGCACTTCCAATACCACTGCACTTCCAGTGTATGAAGGAATACAACACATGCATTTTTCTCTCACTGACAGACATATGAAACTGCCCATGATTTGAGTTCATTTATACTGTATGCAGCAATAAGAAGGGGTGGGGTGGCCTTGACAATATTTTGTTATTTATAGATTAGGGCTTTATTATTCTGTAGAATTGTATATCTGGTGTTCTCCTGTATGTTTCTGGACATGGACATTTGCCCGGAATGCTCGGTCGGCAGACATGCCCAAACCAAATAAATAATACTTCCATATGGAGAAAACTACTTAGCTAGCTCATTCTCCTTGTAACAAAGATAGTTGTTAAGAAAATGAACCATGAGCATTCCATTTTTCATTCAAAACTGATGGACCTCCAAGGGTAATAATCCATTTCTAGATACTGCATCACACCATGGGACGAGGATTTATAAATGCAACAAGCTAGCAGCATCCTTGTTGCCTGGAAACACAAGGTGAATAGCCAAGGTCTTTGTACTCTGACCACAGGTACATAATTGACTGATAACAAAACCTTTCTTACTTTTCTTTGGTTTAGGATTAGGTATGTAATAAACCTCAGATCACTGCTCAGGTCCCCATTCAAGATCAGCCTTGATAAATATCAGCCCTGATGTTGAGTGTGATGGATCTAATTTCCTCTGCTTACTTTGCAGAATATATAGATATAAATCTTGAGTGTGATTGGTTGTTTGGCTGAGTGAGCAATGGGCAGCAGGTCAAACATAGGTCTGCACCCTGCCTAAGGCAGACATAGAGTGATATCATTTGCTGCTGATAGCCTCTGTCAACCATGACTTTACAGATAATGTTCAGCTCTTAGGAATTCATTTTCTCTACCATTATACCTCAGGTCAAGAGTTTATCCTGGTCAGGCAACATGAAGAAAAAAAAACGTCTGAGACGTTTTTATTTTTAATTTTTAATTTTATTATTATTTTTTTTACACAGCAGGGCTCATATAAGTGGTGCAGCTGAGTTCTGCTGATTTGGATGGGTATTTTGAAAATATCAGGATTAAGCTGGATTCCTCTCTGAATTTGGTCATTTTCTTTTTACATAAGAAATGGCAGGAGAAGGGATTCTGCAGCTATTTCAAAAACACTTGGCTTTCCCCTGAGGCCAGGGTGTGCCGTTGTTTAGAAATTCTACATTATCTCTGATTCATGGGGCGGTCTAAAATAGAAAAGAAGGGGTACAAATTTAATCTTTATAGGAATCCAACCATTCACTGTGCAACCACTGACACTATATATATCTTGCATGCAACAATATACTCACAATCACTACTCCATTATTACACCGCCCCGACAATAATTGATTGTAAGATTCAAATTGTGTTCCACTTTCAGCCACCAGCTCTGTAGAACAGTGTTGCTGTGACCACTGCAGTGGTAATGCAGGATGCATGAGCGTGGACTTCTAAATTAGCTACCACTGTGTACATGATACTGTGGAACAGAGTGCTCCACGTATAAGACATTCCCAAGGTGTTTAAAAAATTGATAATAGATAATTTATTTGTCATTTTGATTTACTGCTTTAGCATTAAACAACATATACCCATACAGACTGGATTTTCATTGTACTGTAGACCTCACTGTCTACAGTACACGCACGCACGCACGCACACACTCACACACACACACACACACACACACACACACACACACACAAACACACCTCAAAATAATTTCAGCCCGCAATATGTACATATACAAGTGAGCATGCGAACAAGACAAACAAGTTTTAGAAATTAGAATGCCAACATTTCTTTCACTGATAATGAGCTAATCTGTGGAAAGAATTTGTCTCGTTTAATTAAACATAACAACTTTCAGTACATTTGTTCAGCAAGATGGGCAAAATCAGTGACCTCACTGTGGAGTCTTTGCTCCAGATTGTATTTCAGTGTGGGCTATGGTCAGATTCATTTTCACTTCCACCTTGGGCAAATTAATATAAATTAAATTAAATGATTTATATCTAAATAGAAGCAATTTCACATTTATAATTGGCCAAATTTGAATACTTTTTCCTCAACCTAACTGGGTGGAAAATAGGTTTGACCTCAACCAAGACTGCTGTGTAAACGAACACTCTGTCTCTATCAGATCAGCATTTTCTTTTTTTTATAGGGTCAAATGCTAAAGGTAAGGACGAGGACAGAGGGGAATGCATGGAGAGACTTTTAAGCTCCAAATAGACACAGACAGCTTTCCCAGACACGGATTAAGCCTCATCCTCCTTGACAACAAAGGACTGCAAGTCATAATTGTGCATAATCAGTACCAGACCCACTGATCCTTTGTGTTTGTCACCAACTGTCACCTTGGCCTGTAAGACAACCTTGTGACTTTCCTATCCATAATGGCAATGTTATTGTATAACATCTTTTATGATTAAGTTTACAGTCTCCTTTTAGTAAGCCAATAGTCTTTTTGTACTTTTTGTCTCTATATTGTTGTTGTATTTATGCCTATGGTAGTTGTTGAAATAAAAAAATATCGCAAGAAGAATGAATGAGATAAATTGTATTTATGTCAAACTCTTGAAATGGAACAAGAAAAAAATGATCTCAAGAAGAGTGAACGAGAGAAACATTAGATTTTTCGGATTTTGCATTCGCACTGATCTGCCACATTGATCTCAATGAAACATGGAATGAAAACCTTGTTCTTTTTTTACTCAATACACTGAATGACTCCTGATGGACTTAAACTAAGCCCCAGCTTTACCTGAAGAGACAGGAATAGCAAACAGTGGCATATGGTGGTTAATATACAGCTGCAGTTGTAGAGGGTGACAGAAAACCCACTCCTCATCTCCCGTCCTTAAACAGCCCCTCCCATTTGCTGAGTCTGAGTTTTGAAAAAGAGAAAAAAAAAGTGTTTTGTGACACTTGATGGCTGAAGTTTTTGTTTTGTAGTACACCTTCTACTCTGAGGGGGGCGGTGTAGCACTGGCAATATGTTAGCTAACAGCTAACACATGACATAATGGGCTACCTGCTGCTCACAGTTCGAGTGGTGTAAGACATGCTTGGGGGAGTTGTACACATGCAGGCCTTGCCGCTGAGGAGACGGTGTAACAAAACCACATCAGTAAGAATGAGTCATTGTTATTGCCTGGTGTAGGGGACCCCAGCAGACATTAATGGATAACACCTGAAGGATTTTACCTTTGGGTCATTGTAAACTCTAGCCTAAACCGTTTAACTAGTGGAACTAGTTGGGGCGACTTTTAAGATTCATACCTCCTTTTGCTGTTTCTCGTCTGGTGTGTATCCAAATTTAGTATCTCCATTATGTTCCTAACTCTCTGCGGACTGCTAAAATAGTCACCACGTTAAATGATAAATATCAAGTCTATAAAGGAACATTTGGTATATTCATTCTATTTCTTGTTTTTGCTATGATGAATTAGGGAATATAATAAACCAGGATAGCATATAGAGTAGACTAAAGAGAAAACTAAGTAATGGAATAGACTGCTGCAGGTGGATGCTGGGGTGGTGGTGCCACAATCAGCAAGCAGAGTGTAATGCATGGATGAGAGAGGCAGGACAAGTCAAGACAGATGTATTTGTATAGCAAAATATAACAATACATGTCTCATTGGGCTTCACATGCTCACAGTGAACAACACCCCCGGACCTTTACCGAAGGAAAAGGGACCAAACCTCAGAAGGGCAATTCAATGAGAGATCCCCCCAACAAGGATTGTCAGACATGCAATAGGTGTTGAAGTGGGCAACTGATGAGATCACTGGTAAATAATTGTTAAAGTAATTCAAGGGAGAATAATAATAATAATAATAATAATAATAATAACAATAATAATAATAATAACAATAATCATCATCATCCTTTAATCAGTGTTACAAGTAATGCATTATAGTAATAAATTGCTTTTAGCAGTAATGAAGTAATATAATGGGTTACTAATAGAATTTCAGTAATATTATTACAGTTACTATGTCACTTAACGCAACGCCCACATTTATTCAATCCCATTTCTCCCCTCTAGTTTTGAGACACGTGGGCAATTAGAAATGCAAAGCAATGTCAAAACCTAGTAGCCTAACTATGAAGCTATTATGTAGTCTATGCTGCATACTATCTTTTCTTCAGCATCATTCCAATACTATTTTTGTTGGATTGATGAGGAAGGCATCTGTT
>OMKL01140724.1:0-12693 GCA_900302295.1 Parasudis fraserbrunneri | reverse complement strand
TTTTCATCGTTCACTTCATTAGGTTCTCACAAATAAATCTCTGAAATAAAACATCATAGAAGCTGAGGAGAAAATAAATAAATAAATAAAAATAATAATATATATGAGTAATTAGTACACTAATTTGTGTCTGCAGCAAGGCTTATTGAATTGTATTTGTAATGCCTTCAAAAACCGTGACTTCTAGGCAAAAACTTGGTATTGCACTTCGTTTAACTTTCTTGTTTGTTTTGGTCTGATTTGAGGGTTGGAGTTTAGTACCTTATTATACTGTGAATTTTTCCAGACCTCTTTTGGCTGAGGCTCAGGTGTGGGCAGCAACAGCAACCCCTCCCATACACCCACTCAACTCCAACCCACACATCAGACCAAAACAAAAGATGTAAACAACGCGCGCGTCCAAGCGGGGGGGGGGGTCTTTTCGCCCCCGGAGGTCGCCGTTTTGACGGCATTACAGATTCCACCTTTAAACGGGACACTAAAGTGAATTTTCCAAACAATTCCTCTTGAGGAAGAAGCCACACTGGAGCCTTGCAGCAGGCATGTGGTAGCCGAGTGTGACCTGTGCAGTGGTTACACAGTGGCAGATGGGAGGCACCAGGCCGATGCATTACATAGCCAGGCGTCACACACGCCTAACCGCACCGGAGTGTTCCAACCCTCTCCATGAACCCAGAGCCATGCCAAGAACAATAGCCGATCAAAAGAGCTTGCACGGAAAAAAATCCTCAAGCATCATTAACTGCGCTGAATAGAATAGCGATAGCGCGGAATAGAGTAGAATAGAACAGAGAAGAACCTCAGATTAATTTTCACGAGGCCCGTTTTATTCTCTGACACATGCCGCAAAAAAAGAAAAAAAGAAAAAAAAAGAGTTCTAAAGCCCTTTTTTTTTTTTTATATCCGCTCCCTTTAAAAATGTGAGTGCGGCACTCAACCGTCTGAAAGTGCCGTCTCTTCAAAGGAGGCGAGAGTACAATTGGTTGTACCAATCAGTGCATGAAATTTACACATTGTGTGTCACAGCCACGGCACAGACTGTACCCGGCGCTGACTGTTGCCGTGACGCAGACCAAGGGGCCCTCTGCCCTGCGGACGCCGAAAACACCCACCCCGAAGAATCTCACAGCCGTGGGTCGCGTCCCGTACGGCCGCACGCAGGTGACCGCAGTCCCCGGGGGACGCGGGTGTACCGCTTAATGGCCCTACGAAGATCCACTGACCCTATATATTTCAGCGGTAATTAGTCTGATATGGTAATTAGTTGTAATTAGCCTGGCGCTCGGCGTGAGCATCTGCCTATTGTACACAGTGCGTGGGTAAGCATGCATGTCATGCGTGACTGCCACACGTGTAATGTATACAGCTGAAGTCCTACACTAGTAAAAAAAAAAAAAAAACAAAAAAACATCTGAATTCGTAGCGATGTATAAGCCTGCACCCTGTATAACCGGAGACATCCAAAAGAGTCCCGCGGATCCAATTGTACGGGCAAGCATGATGACAAAGGAAATATTATTGGGTCGATTGTCATGGTGGTGAATATGACAGAAATATACTGTGGAAAAAAGGTAAATAAGAACACAAAAAAGATAAGTAAGTACATGATAATAAATTGACTAACGTGTGTATAAATATTCATGTTTCTCTCTGCACATTTTCACCTCTCTCTCTCTCTCCCTCTCTCTGTATATAGCCGCACTGTTTGTGTTGGTCATTATAATTCGTCATTGCAATTAACACGGGCTTTGGAGGCAATCGCTGTCACTTCATTGGGTGGTTCCAAGACAAATAGCACATTCTGCATACTGATTATGTAGCCTGTATGTTGATGGGTGTGCTTGTACAAGAAGTGTGGATACTTTGTGCTTGGACAGGAAGTGTTGATAGACTACTTTGTGCTTGAACAGGAAGTGTTGATAGACTACTTTGTGCTTGGACAGGAAGTGTTGATAGACTACTTTGTGCTTGGACAGGAAGTGTTGATAGACTACTTTGTGCTTGGACAGGAAGTGTTGATAGACTACTTTGTGCTTGGACAGGAAGTGTTGATAGACTACTTTGTGCTTGAACAGGAAGTGTTGATAGACTACTTTGTGCTTGGACAGGAAGTGTTGATTGGGGAGTGGCTATTGTTAGGGATGATGTGGAGGGTAAATCCACCTAAACTTAGTTCGCCCACCCTATTAAAGCTGATGTAATGATTTATTAAATAAACTATACCCGTCAGATGTTTGACATTGTCATCCCAACAGCATCACAGTTCTCATCACAGGTACATTACATTATGCAGGATGACGTGCTTGTAAAGGAAATATGAATGTCTGGCTCAAACAAGACATAACAGCGTTGTGATGTATCATTAGTATTATACTAGCATTCATAATCAGCATTTGGATGTTCACATCGAAAGCATCTCACAGATTTGGGTATATGTGTTTTTTTTTTTCTTTTTTCTCCAGGCCTTGGTTGTGGAAAACTTTGCAAATAGATTACCACAATTTTTCTTTTTCCATCTCAATATTATTTTAAGGTGGGGCGTGAGGACCGAAGTTAAGGTTAGGGTGTTAAAGGTCAAATCTGCAATACCATCAATCAGTGTCCCTCTAGGCAAAAGAGCCCCACTGGGTATTGCACTTCATTTATTTAGTTTTGTTTTGTATTTTTCTTTTTTTTTTTTGTTCTGATGTGTGGGTTGGAGTTGAGCGGGGATAGGGGAGGGGTTGCTATTGCTGGCCACACATCAGGCACTGCAAAGAGAGGTCTGGAGCAATTCACACTATAATAAAAAAAAAATCTACATAAAACAATACATTTTTTAAACTCCCAACTCACACATCAGACCCCCCAAAAAAAAGTAAAAAAAGTGCAATACTAAGTAGGGCTCTTTCGCCTAGAGGGCGCTGTTTGTTTGTCGCTGTTGTCGCGATACAGATTCTACCTTTGAGGTAAGGGTTAAGTTTATAAACAACTTTTTAGGTTAGAATTATGACGAGGTTCGGCATTGCTGATTGGCCAAACTCACCGGCCAGCGTGTGGGAAAAAAACGCTCAGGTACGAAGGCGTTCCGTTTCATTTCTCAACATGTGCACGCCATGCTCTTATTAACTACAGATTGCAGGGGGGAAAACACAGTGTGTCTCTGTGTGTGTGTGTGTGTGTGTGTGTGTGTGTGTGCATGTGTGTGCGTGCGTGTGTGTGTGTGTATATAATTTGTTTAGGGTATTTCTGCTTTATTACACAGTGCAGAGAAGGGAGACAGGAAACACAGGGGAGGGAAGTGAGATGACACGCAAACAAAGATTCAAACCCATGACGTTGCAATTACATGGTTCGCGCCTCAGCTCGGCGAGCCACCAGCACGCCCCTTAGAGAAAATATTCAACGCGCTCAGCAACCACCTAATTAAAGGAAGGCAACACCACAAAACAACATAAATCTAATCTAAGAGAGCCTTGGGGAGAACGTATACGTGTCTGTATTACCGTTTTGGAAATAGCAATGCAGCGCAGATATGGAGTCTGAATTTCAGAATTGAGCCTTCCTCCAATGGTTTTCAGTAAAACAAAAAAAAGAAAGAAAGAAATTGTCATAGGATTCATAAACTCATTTTGACAAAGTGAATCCTGAAATCCAGACTTACCGGAAACAATAATGAGAATACAACACCCATGCAGTGTTACAAATTTCAGTCTGTGCTGCTGACACAGATAGTGGTATGTTGGCCTAAGTCTCCACTAAATAACATGTAGACTGTTTTGTGGTCTTGCCTTCCTTTGAACCGAAATAACCCCCTCACTGAAATTAGATTCACAGCGTATCATAAGCGGTCAAATTCACAAGCAAGTTATTAGCAGGTGTGTCTGAGAGACAACTAACAGTGTTACCTCTGTGATCTTGACCATAATATCATTATGAGAAGCTTATATAATTCTTCATCGGTCATGTCTATGCTGAGGTTGAATGCATGAACTATGACTGAGCACAAATCCCTTATCTAACTATGAGGGCAAGGTGACTAAGAGTACATACTGACATCATTCACAGCAACAGCCTCAGGGAGAGGGGTTGCGGGAAGAGGGGCGGGTTACCGTCTCAACAGGGTTACTCACGCCAACCCGGGAGCCACGCAGCACAACCGCGGCTTTCTGCTGTCAGACAGGGAGCAGTCGGGTGCTCGGTGCCTCGCTCTCCGGGGGTGCCTCGACGGTAGTTGTTGAGGTGAAGAGGGAGCACTTCCAGGTCGCCTCCCCATCATCGAGGATTTCTGTCTGGAGATTCAACCTGGGTTTTTTTTCACTAACCTAAAATGACGTGAACCCTTTTTTCAGGGGGGGCGGGGTGATCTCACGTGCGAGATGGAACTTTTGAGAACATTCCAACGACGATGTAACAATGACCACTGCTGGTCGTTGAAACCTATGCAGTTCTAGAATTCCGAGATAAAAAGAGTTCTGGGAAAACATTCCAAAATGATTACACCCGAAAGAGTGCAGCTGCCAGCCGACCACAAAGGCTGATGTTTCATCATGATTAACTGATCCATTTTGATAATGGGATATGGTCATTTTAAATGTCCCGGCTCTTGCCAACTCGCTGTACACCAACAAAATGAATTTCAACCCACTGATTCATGGCCAATATGCTAATCCCATCATAATTCTGCTTGTCAGAATCCCCATTGGAGCGAAGCGATCAACATTCCCCAGGTGTCCTTACTTGCTCTTCGAGGTGCCTACAACAAATGAAGATATAGTACAGCCAGGCAAGAAACATCTCCTATTACACCTCAATTACTACCCCAAAACCTGGACCAAAAACATCCTGTTTACCGAGAAATCGTGTCTGTTCACGTCATGGTGAGCTTTTTTTCGGCCACGTAATGACTGCAATTGAAGTATTCGGCAGAGAGGCACGGTGCCCTAGAGGGCTTTAAAATGAGAGAGAGAGCGATACCATCGAAACCGGCGTCAGGACGTGAGAATGCGGGGGGTTGTGCTGCCTGGCACCCTGGAGTCATACCTCTGTGTCAGACAGATCCTCTCCTCACTTTTACGAGCGTCTTGACCCGGGGTTTTGTTTATTTATTTTTTTATTTTTTTATTGTTTTACTTGGATTACGTCCGCGATGAATGATTGATTGAGGATCATGAGAGAAGGCCGTGCCAAAGCTACAGCTAGCACGCCTATGTGCAAACACAGCTATGCCCTTAGCACTCCCTAGCACTTTACTGACATTACCGGTATTATTATTTATTTATTTATTCATTTATTTTTGCCACTAGCACTTTTTAAATGTTAATGGGACAATTGCAAGGGTTCTGATACATGATAATTTAGGATGGAGCTATTTTGGATGCATTTGCTTAATTAAAATAATTACTTAATTTAGCCTGTTACAGCATTCAAGTTACAAGCTGAAGACCTGTTTTCAAGCCAGTCAGCCGGCACAGCTAAGGACCCAGGTAGCTTACATCTGGCATTAAAACCCTCATGTAAAGAGAGGATAAATCAAGTTTCTGGCGTGCTTCATGACACAGGTAACCCACAGGTAAGGCGAGACAAGACAAGACAAGACAAATGTATTTATACGGCACCGCTGATACAGGGGACCGGGTTCACTTTTCTCTGAACCCGGGCCCTGTTTAAACATCGTCTGGCATGATGTTGACAGGTCATAATTTCACTGATCACTTTAGTATTGAGAAGCAGCACTGTGCGGCATGCTCTTACCAGGCCCCATACAATCCAGTGGGGTCTGTGTTTCAGCCCTCAAAAAACAATGATGCATGTCCTTTTCCCAAGACAGGAAGCTCACACTATAATCAGATGTGGCTTCATGTGTTCTACTGAGGAAATGGAGGCCGAACATCATATCAAACATTCTGAGTTTCAAAGGCCTTGTGCCCAGTTCTAAGTTTGCCCAGTTACATAAGTAACTGCATGTAACTCATTATAACTTCAATCAATGATAAGATTATCAGTGAAATTATGGCCTGTACTAATCAACCCCATGCCAGACAATGTTTCAATAGGGCCTGGGTTTAAAAAAAAAAAAAAAAAAAAAAAAAAGAAATAAGAAAAAAAGAAAAGCAAACCCGTCCTTTAAGATGTGGATAATATTTGATACCTATTCAAAATCTGATTTGATTTGAATCACATTCTTTCCAAACTTACCCTGCTGCATTGGCTTTTTGGAGTCGAATCAAATAAATTACATTTATTATGTTATGTTACTTTGCAATTTGTGTAATAGCGGTGTTAATTTAATTTCTGATCCTGTAAACATGGTTCAGCGTTCTAGAAATAAATTTTTTTTTAAACAAATATTGTAAATATATATTTTTTTATATATTGATTGATAAAAATCAGTTATACCCTTCTTGGCTTTTGGCTCGGTGCCTTATCTAGACACAATCTACAGTACATGCATATTTCATCTCAGTGGAATTTTACCACCGGGTAGATAAATAGTTACACTCTCCCAGACAAGGTCTGAATGCCACTGGCTCCTTTTACCCGTAATGACCTGTATCTATCAGACATCTAACAGCTGGGAAGCTGAATCAGAATATGTTTTGCCTTCAAGTTCATGAGGAACCACAAGAATCAGGTGATCCTACAGATCACCACTCCTACACCGAGCACCCAGGCAAGGGTGTTGCTGCTCTATGCAGTAAGAAAGTGCCTCTTGCAAGACGCTCCCCCCCTGTGCAACCGACAGGATTTCACCCTGGGTCTTCCGCGTGGGAAAACCAAAGATCTTGAGTCAGCAAAAGGAGGGGAATAAGTCCTTCCTGGCCGAAGGAGATATTTATGCTTCTTAGGTTTCAAGCTGGACTGGTTTGGTCTACACTTAGAAGCTCTCTTTTTTTTTCTTTTTTTTTTTATCTCACTCCCCCTGAAGCTCTCTCTTTTTTTATTTCATCTGGCTCACCTTGCTCTGAACATATTGGAGCCCTGGGGGCGAGTGCTTGACCCTGAGAGGTCAAAGGTCAAAGGTGAGCTGCTTTACACCTGGACGTATAATGGCCACCCAAAAGCAGGTGTTCCAAGTCACCAATCGCCACAACTCCCAGGTGGGCACTTGTGACCTGGATAGTGCTTAAGTGCCCGGCAGGGACCACACGGCGTGTTGCCGTACAGATAACACGTGGGTTTCAGCCTCAGGTTCACGCACAAAAGGGTGGTCAGGATCAGAATCAGCGTTGATGGCCAAGTATTCACACAAAGAATCTGACTGCAGTTTTTGAAGTACATCTCCATGTATATACATGCAAGAAAGGGGAATCTAGGGGAATCTATTATAGATCAATATAACCTTGTAGGCATGGTCAAGTGGGTTTACTGTTCTCAAGTGGCCCACCAAATGGAATGTTTTTTTTACATACAAAATGTGTTTATTTTAACCTCACTCCTAAGAACTCATGCAGTCAAATCTTCCAACGTAGCCTTGCGTGTCAGGGAGTTGACTGCATATCATCAGGCACTGTACACACTGTAGGCAGAAGCGGCCTAAAGGTAAGAGAAGCGTGCTTGTGGCCAGAAGGTCATGGGTTTCGATCCCCCAGACCGTCAGGAAAAAATCTTGGGACGGGGTAAGTGAACGAATAACACTCTCTCCTCTCTCAACACCCACCTGTCGAGGTGACCGTGAGCGAGGCACTCAGCCTCCGACTGCTCCGGTGGAGCTGCTCACCGGCCAACCGCGGAAGACCGCAGTTGCACTGGGCAGTGTCCAGGTGAGAACATGCGTGTGAATGTGAAGCAGAAAAAGCCAATCTATTCTGAATAAATAAATAAATAAATGAATAAAACATACAAATACAAACACCGCAGTGACCACATGGGGTTTAATTAACTCACAATATATCAGACATGCTGTGGCCAGTAGAAAATTTTAATATAAGATAAAGTGCATTCCCATTCAAGCCGTGATCCTGCAGGTGGGCTGTTCCGGACATATTCTCCTCATTCAGGGACCCCACACCGCGGCGTAGATTGGTGCATAATATGTGCTTTCTTAACTATCGGATCCCTCCAGGATTATTAGGCTCAGAGGTGAAGAAAACCCGGTAAATCTATATCAACATAATTTCGTAGGCATGTCAGAGGGGCTAGTTATCCAGCGCGTTATATACTGCCCTCGTGAGGGGGTCATCACACAGACAACGTGGGCTTTTTAAACCGCCGTCTTAAGGGGTGATACACAGATATGAACAAAACATAGGTAATCAAATACGAAAGTACCAGCGCACGGGTTATAGTGTACTGTGTAGGGCACAAGTCAGGGTAAAGTGCATGTTCTCCATTGCCCCGGTGTGAGCACATGCAGGACAGGTAGATTTTCAGAAGAACATGGAGCGTGGGGCTGCAAACGGACAGACCGACCCGTTCACTCTCTACCGCGCTCCGCCGTTTGGCTCGGCTTGCCTCGCGCCCGTTATTATGGCTGCAGTTTAATGGGGGAGCCACGCAACAAGGGTAGACAGAGTCAACTCAACTGAATGTGCTATCGTGCTTGACTGGGTGAGACTTTCACCCGTATTTCCAAACATTGTCATCGACACAGGATAGTCTGAAGGCTAGGCTACAGGGTTATATGATAGAGCTGTTTGGGTTATTGACGTCAAAAGCAATGGTAAAAGCATAACTCGGGCTGCTGACAGAACATTTTGAAAAAAATAATGAAAAAAAAAAAAAAAACTCTCAATCAAATGGTTAAGAGTTGATGCACAAAAGTGAAGAAATAAAAAGGAAGGGGGAAAAAAAACATGGTGATTGTACAGTAAATCAGCTCACAAGTTGCATTATGCCTTAAGTCAGGGACACAGTGGGCATTCTCAATAGCCCTCAATCTCATAACTTAGGCTGTTGACAGCACAGGCACATGCCCTCGAGCGAACACATACAGTGATGTCGTAGACGATACATCAATTACAGCCGACTCTGTGGGTGTTACTTTCGTTGGCCTCGTTTGAGTTCACTGGCAAACACTGTACGTTTCGCAAAGACAGATGTGAAAGTGAGCGTGTGTGTTACAGGCTCTGGATAACTGGAATTATTAGGCTTCTATTTTTCTTCGGCGAGCATGTCGGGTTGAGGTGACATTAAGTTTCTCTTTTTTGTATTTAAGTTCGCTGAAAAATGGCCTCTGAACATGGTTGCCATTACTGTTTGAGACAAATGGGTACCACACATCCTCCATCCAGTGCAGATAACGTTGTTTTTCCTCTACCACTGAAGCTACGTTTGAGGGAGGTTAACAGGTAATGGAGTTAAGTCAGGGCTCACAGCGTTATGGAATGCCAACAATGCTTAAAAGGGTGCAATGCTTTATTAGGGTAGCTAAGGGAACCTAACCTTTTTTTTTTTTTGTCCAAAAATGGTTAAAGTGCCTGGTGAAAATGTCACAGTATTCCCTCAAGTACCTGTCCTTACCTCACATTCCAACTCCAACCTTGCTTTTCAAACACAAGTATCATGGGAATTTGATGCTCATTTCAGTTTTACCATGGTACCAGCCATTGTATATAAAGAATTTACCATGGTACTGCCATGGTAAAAGTCATGTATCACCATGGTATTTTGTACTGTAAATAATATCATGCACACGAAAAACTGCTGGGTTGAAAATAACCAAATTCGGGTTATTTGTTTTGAATTGAAATACTTTATTATCCCGTGGGGAAATTCGGTATGTTAACCCAGTGTTGGATCAAAAACGGACAGACCCAGCACTGTGTTGTTATAACCCAGCAGGGTTGCATTATGGGTTGGAATTGGGTTAAATATTCTACCCAAAAATGTTTTTTTTAACCCAGTGTTACCCTAGCAGCCTTAACGCAGCGTTTGGGTTATTAAAGTAACCCAGCATTTTCTCTGTGTGTGGTATAATCCAATTAAAACCATGATACTGATAGTAATGTCATGGCATTTCCATAATTGTTTAATCACAACCGCCTGTGAAATACCACGATACCTTTTCCGTGAGGGCGTCCAGGGACCACACACGGGGTTCTGTTGAACTGTACACCAAATCCCTGTAACCTCAATCCGAGGCTTCAACCCCAGATCCCACAGAAGCTCCGTGTGAATAAACTGAAGTGCCCCTCGGGGATTGTTATTGTATTGTATAGAATATATAGACAATAGGTCTGACCTCAAACACAGCCTTTCTGTACAGAGGAGAAAGGTATAGGTGTATCTGTGTACAGTATCGACACGGTGAGTCCCAACCCTTTTGACAGGGGACGCGGTAACCGGGGTCAGAAAGGTCCAGTGACCGCGGTGTTTAAAACACACGAAGTGTGTGTGTTCACAATGTATCGATCACTCATCAGAGTGCATAAAACAATGGTCGACTCTTCAGGGAA
This sequence comes from Parasudis fraserbrunneri, assembly GCA_900302295.1. Taxonomy (NCBI): domain Eukaryota; kingdom Metazoa; phylum Chordata; class Actinopteri; order Aulopiformes; family Chlorophthalmidae; genus Parasudis; species Parasudis fraserbrunneri. Next base: position 2,317 of record OMKL01140724.1, on the reverse strand, counting down.
ATGTGGGTCCAGCTTCTCTTGTGAGCCGGTCAATGCCTGAAGTGGTTCCTATGTAGTCCAGAAGCCGCTGACCCTACTTTTTCATTTGAATAAGTTGAGGTTTTTGGTTTTTTTTTTCTCTCGTTTCTTTTTCATCAAGGCCCCATTTTCATAAAGTCTGAGCCCCAGGTTAGGAAAGCCTCCTCTATATTAGGAGATAGCACAAGTGCACCCAGATAACAGCCAGACTTGGAGAGAAACATATTTTAACTCTTGTTTCAGCTATTTGAGAGCTCAGTCGACTGTACGATGCCTAAATATTGGACACCATCACTTTTCAAATGTTATAAATCAACCATGTTTTGTCCCCCTATCTGCAGACACTTCACCTGCAAGATATGATACACTCAAGTTGTGATTTAATAATGTGTTAATAAGTGAATCGACAAGTGGCTTGGACTTCCATTATTTTATTTTATTTTATTTTTTTCAAACCTTCATTTACTTAAGGTTCGCTGAGCGTGGATGCAGCCCTGCTTCACATTCACATTCATTCACACCTGGGAGCTGCCCGGTGCAACCACAGTCTAACACCGTTGGCCACTGAGCAACTCCACTGGAGCAATTGGGGTTGCCTTGCTCAAAGGCACCTCAGCGGTTGGTATTGAGGGACGGGAGAGAGTTATTCATTCACTTCCCCCGCGCCCCCCCCAGATTTTTCCTGCCGGTCCGGGGAATCGAACCGGCGACCTTCCTGATTACTTTTTTAGGTTTGTCCTGGTATGGTGAGGCTGCATGTCCATACATGCCCTAGAGCAGTGGTTCTCAACCAGGGGTCCGGGGACCCCCAGGGGTCCTTGGGGGAGTTACAGGGGGTCCCCAGAAAAATAGGGCCAATAGCCCAACGAAGGAATATCTAAAATGGACTATTCTGATCATAGGTTTCACTTTCTCCACTGTTATCTCAGCTACAGAATTCTGGACTTAATCATATCCAACGACAGACATTCTTCTCAGATACGGGGTCCCAGAGACAAAATCATATCAAATGGGTGTCCAGAGCTTAATTTATATCACTTTAGGGGGTCCTTGAGATGAAAAAGGTTGAGAAGCATTGCCCTAGAGCGCATACATAGTGACGGTAAGTCAGCTGTAGTCGTCTCACTGGGTCTTATGTAACAGGCACTTTTAAGCGAAACACCACATCTCAAAACTGACACGAAAAATGTGACCGCTCCCTTTTTAAATTGATTTGAGCCGGCTAATTATGTCACGTAATTAAGACTGTCATGCATTTATCAAGCGGGCTAATTTGTCTCCATCTTGGAAATGACCAGTGACATCGAGTGGCGGGGGAGGGTTCAAAGTTCAATTGATTTGAACTTTAGAGCAATGTGCGGCGCGTTGTGCAGCGGACTGGTCCACGAAGGGCTCTGACCAGGGGGAAAAAAACCCTCGCCGCTAAATGTGAAATGTGAATGTCGCTTTATACTCTCATTGACCTGGCTGGAGTTCATTTATACAGACAAACAGGTCTCAGTGACAAAGGTGTATGGGAGTTACCCACACATTTGTAGGGGTAGTTTTTTTCTCTCTTTTTTTATTTGTATTATTATATATTTTTTTATAATATAGTTTATAATATAGGTTAGAGTCCTGTCTTTGATATTTGATGTGATGCGGTAGATCAGGTAGAAAGTAACCGATCACTCTTGTCACTGTAATTTATTGATTGATTAATTGATAAATTATTTTTAGGAATATCAATGGTACATTCCAAAGCAATAACTCTTACAAAAACGTAAAAAAAAACCCTGTTGTAATACTGCACTTATACTGCTGTGCTCATACCATGAAATACTTTCAACATGTAAGTTCAAATGTCTGGTGTCAATTACATGGTAGTAACACTAGAACATTGGCGCAATGAAATGTCTGCAAGAAGCCAAGGATATGAAATATGTTTTGGCTCAGCGTTTCGTTATCTTTCAATGTTTGAAAAACTTTTTTTTTTAATTTCTTTTTTTTTATCGAATTATGGCCAAATATGCCCACTTAAGCATTGTACCCATGGCTTTGATGCACAGAGAAGAAAGCTGGTGAAACATCTGCTAAACCAGGAGATGATAAGAGGTAAGAATTCACTTCCAATCATTAATATCACTCCTGTCGGGAGAAAACCCTGTATCTCCAAAACCTTTCAGGAATTGAGATAGATAAAAAAAACAACCTCATTTAGACATTGACAGCCATGTGTTTTTGAAGTTCGACATAGGGGGAAATTTCGATTAAAATAAAAACGTGAAAATCACAAGAAAAGAAAAATACAAGGTTCTTG
>OMKL01140723.1:2737-15349 GCA_900302295.1 Parasudis fraserbrunneri | reverse complement strand
CCCTTGGTCCCCATTCCCCCCTGCAGGATAACCTGTTCCTGTCCCCTGCTCCACCTGTGCCCCGCACCCTTCATCACACTTCCACCCTGGCTACTGAACAGAGCTGAGAGTAGAGATCTGAACATGGCAGTCTTGAGGGTGACATTCACCAAGACCAAGAGGGACAAGCTGGCCCAGGTGCTGTGGATCCTGAACTGGGTCTCAGTGGTGACGGGGGTCATCCTCTTCAGCCTGGGGCTCTTCCTGAAGGTGGAGATCAACAAACGCTGGGAGCTGATGGCCGAGAGGGACGTCCACTACGTCCCCAACATGCTCATCGCCGTGGGCCTCATCGCCTGTGCCATCAACTTCCTGGGAGGGAAGATCTGCTACGACTGCGTGGACACTACCAAGTTCCTGCGCTGGAAGTTGATCATGCTGCCGTACATCATATGCACCTTCTTCTTCACCTTCTGCGTGCTGGTGGGGGCGCTGATGTGCTACGGCATGCGCAGTGAGCTGGAGGAGTCGCTGACCCTGGGGCTTACTGAGGCCATGAGGTTCTACAAGGACACAGACACTCCGGGACGCTGCTTCCTGAAGCGCACCGTGGACATGCTGCAGATAGAGTTCCAGTGTTGCGGCAACGCCGGCTTCAGAGACTGGTTCCAGATCCAGTGGGTCAGCAGCCGCTACCTGGACACGTCCCGTAAGGAGGTGGCTGAGTAAGTACACCCCCCACATGCTGCATAGAATCAGGCCACCTACAGTAGCTGCATATCAGAATAGGAAATCCTATCTTGACTCCAGATGGTATCAAAAACCATGTCCAATTCCAAATTAGTATTCAGTTTAATACACTGTAACTGTAGACTAATGAACAAAATGCATTGAAAAGAGGCTCTGTGAACCTACCGTTTAATGCACCTCTCCCTCTTCTCTCTCCTGGCCTGCAGCCGGCTAAGGAGTAATGTGGAAGGGAAGTATTTGATGGACGGGGTCCCTTTCAGCTGCTGTAACATCAACTCCCCCCGGCCCTGCATTCAGCAGCACATCACCGACAACTCAGCCCACTTCAACTACGAGCACCAGACGGAGGAACTGAACCTGTGGATGAAGGGCTGCCGCCAGGCTCTGCTGGAATACTACACTCACATCATGCAGTCCATCGGTCTCACAGTCCTCATTATCTGGCTCTTTGAGGTCAGCACACGCAAACACTAAGACAACTCATTGACTACAGTATAATAACCAACATTTTACTGTAGTCTTTGGGTGACTACTGGTATTGTTCACATGTTCTAAACCCAGATTAAATCTCCGCTGTCATATTATCCCTGGGTTATCCATGCAGCGTTTAGAGTGGACACTCCCCATGTCCTTGTCACCAAAATGTATATCACAGGGCTACAGCTACTGTAGGTCACAGCGATACTCTGATATATTGTATATCATCATATCATATGGATGAGGAATCATAATGACTCAAACAAAATGATTGTACTTTACTTTGGTGTTGTTCCTCATATGTAAGTATTAGATGTATCCTCTCTCTGATTGCAGCTGTCAGTGTTGACAGGGGTGCGCTACCTCCAGACCTCGCTGGAAAACGTCCTGAGACAGGGGGACCCCAACTCCGAGTCCGACGGCTGGCTCCTGGAGAACAGCTTTGTGGAGACAGCCCGCACCAACTTCAATATAATCAAGAACCTGGGCAAGTGCAACCAGATAGACACAGCCAACAATGGAGACCCCAACATCAACATCCCTTGCACTTCCACAGCTCACTACGGGCCAGACAATGTGCTACCAAAGCAGATACCTGTACCCAGTTGACCACTGCCCAGATGACTAAAGTCCCACAGAGACTTCACTCTACAGAACCCTTGATGACTGAAAAGGGTTTCCATTGTTTATCCAGACTACTGCACAATAACTGGAATTATGTCTGAATAAGGCTGGTCAAGAACTCAAACTCTGCAATATCCTTGGAAGGAAATAAGGATTTTGAGAAATGAAAATCTGCTGTGCATCTGGTAGGCTACAAGGTGGAGATGACGGTGTTCATGGTGAAAGTGAGAGCAAGAGCAAACCGCCACTGAATCATTGTGTTTCTATGAAAGGATGCATCAACTTAATATGAAATGCATAATGCCTTCTTGACTTTTAAAACCATAACATTTTCCATGCAATCATAATGTTCCCTATCAAGCTAACATCATAGTTGTGCTTTTCTTGTCATCTGTACTGTAATTCTTTGTTTACAAATTACATCTTTATGCCTATGTATGAATGTGTATCATGTATCATGCAAGTGGGTCAGTCAGTGATGATGCTAGAATCAAAATGGCACCAGAAGAAACTATAAGCCCTTACATATCCCAGGCTACCAATGGTATATTTAAGAAGGGGAAATATCTGTGTGATGAGGGGATGTCTTCTGAACCTGTTTTCTGTAAACCTCAACATATGCGGTCCAGAAAAGCCTTGAGGATCACAGCTATGTACCAATATTCTCCACAGGATCTTGAAGGTCTTTGGGTTTCTAAGGATGTTAGTCACATTTCTGGCAGTTTATCAGCCTAAAACCTGGGGAAACAACTTCAAAAACACAGTTGGAAGGAGCACAAATGTGTTCACTGTTGGGACACATTTAATATAAATTAAAAACATTTGATATTTGAGTTGGTGAGGCATCTAGGGTCCAAAGGCCTAAATCTTCAAAAGCCACAATCTCTGACCTTTTGAATCTGTCAGAATTAAGTTTTCCCATGGGATTCCTATGGTTCAGGATTAGGTTAGATTGGATCAGGTTATTAATAATGATATAATGTGCAGTGTGTATTATAGGTGTTAGAAATTAAGCAGAAATACATACATGGGATTATCCATAAGTGGTTGATTGTAGTGACTGCTTGTCTCCAGTGATAACTAATTTATTTTATTTTATTTTTTACTTCCCATATTGCATACATAGCTGTAACCTCCAAAAACACATCTCATGTGCCTCACCAGTGCTAGAGCCTATGGTCCAATGAGCATTCTTCTGTGATGGATGAGCACATAGCTGTTTTGATAGGAAACATACTGTGCTGGTTTTTGCTGGTTTGTTGTCAGTGAAGCCTTCAACAAAATGTTCTGTGCATTGCAGTAGTCTTTTCACATGTTGGTTGGAACTCAGGGTTTAGATAACAACTTGCTTGCTTTTCTTTACAAGAACATGTGAGTACGTGTGGAAATGAGACTGTAAATTATGGTTCTAGCATATGTTGCGGAAATTGTGGCACTGGAAGTTTTTCTTTTTGTATGCCACATAATAAATGAAAATTTCATGTCTATGAATTGTGAAATCCTTAAAAGTGTTTGCAGTTCAAAGTGTCTTTGGTAACACTTTACTTTATGGGGTACAAACAATCCTAAGTACCTAGTAGGAGCTCATGTAAAACTATATGTTAACAAAGTGTAGGACGGTTTAGAGTTAGAGCTAAGCAGATAGAAAATAGGTATCTGAGACTCAAGTGGATGGTTCTTTACTGAATGTGTCATTGGGAAGCGAAGTAGAAGCCATTCTGGAAGGATTTCCCTGCACAGTGAACTATGCCCTGCTGAGAACCACAAAGATCAGTTCCTGATCAAAGTGATCCCGTGAGAAAGACTCCTACATTATAATTTGTTCATGTTCAAAGTAAGAATTGATATCCAACATCTATCCACCTGTAATAAAGTTTCTCTGTACAGGGCTATGGAGAAACTGAGCCGTCTACATTGCAGCTAGCAGGAATACGACGAGCTTAGTAAGGTGCTGATTATAAGATTGAGAGCTTATTGTGGGGAGCGCAATAAGCTGGGAGCAATGAATAATAGGTAAATGGGATTGGAATCAAAGTCAAAGTCAGCCTTTATTCATCACGGACACATCATACAAGTCAGTGACATGTTTCTTCTGCTAGTCCCCCCTCGACAGTGCAAGCATTAAAAACAAGAGATAAAGGGATAAGAGATAAAAAGATAAAGGAAACTCTTAAACAACTCAATAAGCCTCAATCGCAATAATAACTCCATAGCCACAATAAACTTAAAGCTACAATGTGTAAGACTTTGAATACTGATTTCTTAGTTTGAATTTTGCTCCAAAACATATCTTAACATGGCCATACTGACTCAGTCTACTGTGAGCTTATTTCATTGGCCAGTGTAGCAGCAGTGCAGAGATATTCCATTCTAATGTTTCAGAGAGAGACTCGCCGTTCTAACCAATAAGAGAAGCTCAAATGGTATTTTGTTGGAATAAGCCCTTTCAGTGGTTGAATCTATTTGGTCCTCATTCAACAAAGTCCAGCAATGCGGACCATGTAGACTAACCACAAAATGTTGTGTTTATTCCAACAGAATTCCCTTTAAGCTTATCTGATTGGTTAAGAGGGGCGGGCCTCCCTGTGAAACATTAAACATATCTCTGCACTGCTGCTACACTGGTCAATGAAACTTGCTCACAGTAGACTTTGAGTCAGTGTGTCCAGACATGTTTTGGAGCAAAATTCGAGCAAAAAAAATCTTACACATTGTAGTTTTAATAGAACTGAATGAAACTCAAAAAGAACTCCCTGAAAAAATTTTGCCATAACTCTGAAACAACTTTGTGTAATAGAATCTTAAAACTAAGACCAGTGGAGCAGCATGGAATTTACAATGCGTAAAATGTGCAACGTCACAGTTGTTAGTAACCGATCATTCATCTCGATAGGTGTGTGAAGCTCACAGGGTTGGGACCAATTCCCTTTGTTTAATCAATTAGAAATTTAAACAGAATTTGCCACTTACTTGCTGATGATAGAACATCCTTTCTAATTTACTTGTCAATAGGTTGGATAGAACAAACTTTTCATACCAAAAGTTGTTTAGTATTTAGAATTTGAAAGAAAATCCACTTTCTGAATGACTTTCATTAGATTTAAAGTGACTTGATCCCAACCTTGGCATGAGGCAGCATGTGCTGTTTGCGACTCTACTCAATTGCACATTTAAACAGAAATTCAGGGAACACAAACAAAAGGACATAATGATAGACTCAGTTTGACACAGGTGTATAGGAACAGATCATCTGTAGATAATATCTTTATTTCAACAGCCTGGAAGTCATATAGCACTGTTCAAGCAACGCCAAAAGAAATCAAAATAAAATATGCACACATTTTCATTTTCATGAAAAAGTCGATGTACAATTGTGAACTCCGGAATTGAAATTATATCATGGTACCTTACCAGTACCTTATATATTCTCCGATAAAATGTACATAATATTGTCTTAAATAGAGTATTGAAATAGTGATGTGCTCCTATTAACTTGTTAAATTCAATTGTGTATAGAGTATATTTACTGCAGTTATGCTGGTTTGAAGCAGTCGCTGGTAATGACATAATTTCAGCATTGTATCATACTATTTTGTGCACAGTGAAATGTGATTACAACAATACCTGTTTGACAATGCTTCCTTAAAGGCCCAATCAGTGATTTTTTTTTACCATGTCAATGTGTGGTATATAGACAGAAAATACGCTTTTTGGAACTTTCTTGTAAATCAGATAATAGGTCGGTTTTACATCAGTGTTTACAAACATTACCAATGTAAACAAACCTTTTACGGCCACAAAGTACAGCAAATACAATTAAAAACTAAGATTTACCTGTTCTAGTGTTAGTCCTTGTATCAAGAGCTCAGTCAATCAGCAAGAGAATGAAAACATGTCTCATTGCCACTTTAAATTTTTGGCGGTGGGGCTACTCATTTGGATCACTGAGTGGGCCTTTAAACAATTATTTAAAAGACTAAAAACATGACACAGGTAAACATGATGAATTTATCAGGTTGGTCTTATAGGGTATTTCTTGATAAGACATTCCCTAATGCTATGCAGAGAAGCACCCATTCTTGTAACTGTTAATGTTTGTCCTTTTAATTCAGGCTCCTTGAGTACTTGTAGTCATAACAATAAAAGACACATGGCTGACATGTTCAGAAAACTTCTGGTGCCACACTAGCCACCGATTATTAAATGCATCTAGATTGGATTTTCAAAATAATTCAAAAATAATACTGAATTATTTCTCAATGCATCTTTGAAAATGAAGTGTATATCCATAACTGTAATCCGATAATATATAGTATATAATTGAATAAGGGTGATGGTCAGTAACTTTGGTTCTGGACCATTTGAACCACCTAACCTGATAGATAACACAACAATAAAACAGGAAGCATGATCCCATAACCATCACCAAAACATTCCCAAACGACTTCACTCTGATCTTAAGTCCAAAAAAACAAACAAAAAAAACCCCAGGAGATTCCTGCATCTTATAACTTATGTTTAGTAAGTAACAGAAAAGAGAGAGGTTGCAGAGAAACTTCACAGCATTACATGGGAGAGATTTCACATACATAAGCTGATAAAAGAAAATAACTGGGTTGTGTATCTGACGATTTTCCTTTTTTTTTTTTTTTTTTGAATGAGCCTCTTCAGGAAAGGACATTAGGAGAAACTCATTCTCACAGCAGACAATCAAAATAAAACAAGGCGACTTGGGTTCCATTCCTCTTCCTCCTCTTCGTGCCTCTGTGGCCCAGGTATCAGGCTTCCCTCTGGGGTTTCAGCAGGGAGGGAATGGCTGTTCAGGGCTCCTTTGATCCCAGAGAGAAGGGCTGTTTGTGTATGTACCTTATGTGCGTGCGTGCGTGTATGTGTGTGTGTGTGTGTGTGTGTCTCAGGAGCATTGTGGCAGGCTGTGCTCTATGGCTGTGCCCTTCATGCCTTGGCCCCACCCAGCAGGCCTAAGCTGCTCATCACAGCATCTGCCACTCAAAAGCAAACATGACGTTGACCACCTCCAGACTGCGGGCGATCTCCTCTAGGATGCAGTGCTGTTGCCACAGCTGGTGGAGCTTCCTATAGCGCTCCGGGCAAAGGTGCAGTGGATTGCCCCTCCTGAGGATAAAAAAAAAAAAAAAAAAAAACAAAAAAAACAAAGACACACAGCATCATAGATGCGAAGCATGAGGGCAGATTCTCTGAACAAGAGTCAAAGTGCTATGCCTGTGAAACGCCACTAGGGGCAGAGTGGCTGACTGAGGTCTGGAACACAGCCAACCTCACCTCTGCATGACGGCCACTTTATTGTAACAACAACAGCTCACACGCATCTGCTGTCGACATAGACAGTGCTACTACTGCTGAACAGAACAATGGGAAAAATAATCTTTCTACATTGAGTATGTATTTGATAACGGCCATCGATTATAGAATGGTTATTTCATTTAATTTCTCCTTTTTATTTAGTTTCGATAGAAAAAGGTTAAAAAGCAACAGTGTGCACAGTTGCCTCCATAGTTAATTCTTGTTCTCCTTGTCAACAACCATAGCTGTACTTTACAGGCCATCACACTAGATGATGTACCACTGCAGTGCTGCTTTGCTCATGCTGGCTACGTGGCTGGGATAACATTGTTGCTATGATACATACAACCACTTGCGAATTTCTTTCATTTGCAACATGCATGTTTTTGAGAAAAAATATTATTTCTTGATTAAAAAAAAATCTAAAGATCAAAATGTCAACTCAATTAAAGGTTTCTCTCAAATTTCGAGTGTAAGATCAAGCTGATAAATAACAATGACATTTTTGTTCACATTTATCTGGGGTGCCAAGAATTCTTGCGGGCACTGTACATCATCGTTTATATGGTTTCAGTGGAATTGCGTTACTAGGGAACATTTTGGACTGCAGCTGATTTCCTGTTGCAGTGTTTGCTAATATCAACAACCGACAGGAAATCAAATGTATAGCCCATTTAGAATGTTTAAGGTGTCAACTTTAAACCATTAATGAACTCTAAAAGGGTCTATATTCTCTCAAATTATGTAGAATGAAATAAAGGTCAGTTCCAATGGATGAAGTGAAGTTCAAAACACACACAAAAAGCAGCAAAAAACATAAGCAGAGAGGATCAGTGCTTTACCCAAGCTGAGGGTCCGTTTCCCCATAATCATCCAGGTAAGGGGCAGGGTAAGTGCTTCCTCGTGTCTTACTGGCCATCAGTACTATCTCACACTCTCGTATCCTGAAAACAGAGAAATACAATGCCAAAGTTTAGCGTAAGGGTCAGGCTACATTGATCTGTTGTGCCTGTCTGTCTCTACGTCTGTTTTGAATTATTTCTTCAGTTAGTTGGACAGGGCCGATGATGAGTCCGTCTCTGACAGATATGTATCCATTTTGTAATGGATTGATGTAGCTGGGCCCTAACATACATAACAGCACAAAGTTGTATCTTTGAAGGGTAACGTGCACTGGAGCGCACCGCAAAAAATAGTCCCCACTTTAAAAAGACTAATTATCAGCGTTGTAGCGGAACATTGGGCATATTCATCCTAGTCCTTGTTTTTGCAATGATGGATTACGCCTCTCAAACAAGATGTATGTCAAGTCGTGTTCGATAGGAGTTAGGAATATAATAGAGATACTGACGATATATGTACATAAAAATCACCACAACAGTTTAGACTTGTGCAGTCTGAAGCTGGCAAGAAGCCAAAACATTGTTACACTTTAAGCTACAAATTCTTGGTCCCTGTCCCACCTGAGGAACATGCCCACACCGGCACCGCAGGAGGCAGCGTGGGCGGTGCAGGCACCCACATCGTCCCCATCCAGCTGGGTCTGGCAGCAGGTGCTCTGGGAGCACAGCATGGCCCCACAGAACAGGCACAGGGTGGGGTGCTTCCTCTCGTCGTCCGTGGACCTGGGACACCTGAGGACAAAGAACAGAGGGAAAGAGACAGCTAAGGATCGACTGTAGAATCTCTAGTGAAAGATGGCAACTGGAACAAGGATTAATGGTTCCATATAGAACCACTGGTGACGGTGGGGGTGGCTCCCACTTACTGAAAGTGGCTGGCTTGATTGAGGAGGGCGCTGTAATCTTCAGGAAGCTCAATCAAATGATTCCTTCTCCTGGGATACCTGTATCAAAGTGAACAAATGTGAACACGTGAACAAATAAGTGTGAGACACTTTATTGCAAGATGTAAGTAGTGTTGAAGTGATGCAAGTTGAATAAAAGCCCACCTGATTGTCTGGATTCCCCCGTTCAGGGCTTTGGTTACAGCTGGGCTCGTACACCACCTGAGGAACAGAGCTCACCGTTACAAAAGGACTGCACCTTTCTTCTGTACAGCAAACATGAAACAACAAAATGTCAACCTAATCTACACACATCATCTGACAGCACTGAAGGCCATACAGCCATAACTAATCGCTGAATCTACCTCTGTAGCAGCGGAGAGACAGTCTCTCTGTGGTCCTGGAAGAGATGGAATACATTGGAGGGTATTGCCAGGTAACTGCACAGCGCCTCCATCTGTCCTTGAGAGGTAACTGCAAAAAGGACAGACCATGATGTTTCCAATGAAAATTTCACAGGAACCTGAATTCATGGAATCCAAATAGGATTAGATACAAGTGCACTAGCTCTTTATAGGCGCTCGAAAGGGTGTGCACTTGTTAAGTGTGCGTGTGTGTGTGGAAGAATTCAGCATGCAGCTTGGCCAACTGTGTGACTGTGGGAGTGATCAAGCGAACGTAAGTATGCACTTACTTACGTACGTACGCATGCAGGCACACACACCATGCAACCAACCCACAGAGGGCAGTGTTTATAGAGGTGCTCCCTCCAAGCACCTAATAATAGTTATGACTTGAGCTACCTGCAGTGCCAAGGAGTTCCTCGGGAGGGGGCACTCCTGTAAGGCCATTGAAGAAGATGGCAGCACAGCGCAGGAAAGGAACGATTCCTCTCCTCACTCTATCTGCCACAGCGCTGCCGGGAAAGTCTGTATTCAACCTGATAAACAAGCCACAGAAATATCTGTAAAACAAAAACTGTCTGCAGGCTGGCTTACAGAATACTTTAATTAAAGAGTAGATAAACACCAGTCTTTATGAGGCGCTCTTTTGCCCTTTTGAGGTTACTTCCTTTTTTCTTTTTTCTTATATTCATCGCATCACTGTGATGCCCTCAATGTGAGTTATAGGTTCTGTTATAGGTCCATTGCTCATTTCTTCAGCATTTAGCTTAAAACAAACCGTCTTGACTTCCGACATAAATATGTACACATAGAGGGTCTTGTGTCATCGTCAGTCCTCTCCTGTTTATAGCTTCTCCCTCTTTTCTCTCCTCTCTGAGGATCTAGGTCAGGGGGTGTGGTTCCATTGTAACGTGGGCCTGTGAAGCCCTTTGAAACATGTAACTGTGATGATAATAGACTATACAAATTAACTTGGCTTGAATCTTTTTTTATTTTTTTATTATTATTCTAAAGATATTTAATTGCTTGTAGACAATAAAAAAATAAAAAAAAATACTCTTAACACCATCTGCTCTGACACAACCACTGAGAGGATGAGAGGCGTCTTACCCGTCAGTGTGTCGTGCCACCGTAGCGCAGAGCTCTGCTGCTGCCTGGGCCTCCTCCCCATCCTCTCCGCTGGCCACTGCGGGGAAATCTGCACGCACAGAGGGGGACCGCTTTAATCATCCCAGTCATCCGTTATACCATTAGTCATCCATTATTACGACATCTAGCGTGAATGAATGAATTAATGTTTTTTTTGTGTCTTACATTAAAAGACGCCCAGCCCACATAAGCTTACAAGGACGCCATCAGAATAGTACATCCATACACAGGTGTGAGACCAAATATCACAAAGAACAGGAAAACACAAAGTAGCATAACCTCTATACATACTTGAGACACAAATAACAGAGATAATAGAGAGAATGATCAGCAGTCACATTAAAGACATTATTGTTGTTGTTGTTGTTGTTGTTGTTAGCTGTACCTGAGGAGGTCAGGAGGACCTGCACTATGTGAGCCATGGTGACCAAGTGCAGGATGTGGAGGTGGTTGTAGGCTGAGCTGACAGCGGATGGCTGCAGGTCTACCGCCTCCTCTTGGTACAGGGCTGGAATAGACAGCACCAGCCCCACCTGATGAACCACACACACACACATACACACACACACAAACAATTAAGGAACATCAATTAAACATGGAACATGGGAACGCAATACAGTCACAAGAGCACAAGTCCATTAAATGTTACTGCTACCGTTAGTTGAGAGCAGTGATGGCAGAGGGCACAACGTTCTTATTGTAGTGTACGGATCAGAGATCTATATCTATGGCTGGATGGGAGTAGAAGGAAGCATGGTTTAAGGGGTTGGCTGGGATTGTGTGCTATGATGAGTGCTTTGCAAATGATGGCCGTGTCAGTGAGGGCTGGGGGGCTGGGAGGAGGGAGACCAATGACTTCGGAGGCAGTGTGTGTGATTTTGTTGGTAGTGTGTGGCCCGTTACAGAATCTATCTTCATAGGCTGTTATTTTATCCTTGAAATGTATAATTATAATCTTTTTTTAAATTATTATTTTTTTTTTTATTTACTATTTATTTAACCAGGCAAGTTGACGAAGAACACATTCTTACTTACAGCGACGGCCTGGAGGACTTTTGTTTTTTATTTCATTTATTTAAACAGGAAAGAAAAGCAAACAAACACCATAAAAGATGATTAAAACACTTTTGGGTCCTACTCAGCAAAAATGTTCCTTTCCTGCAGCAAAAGAAAAAGCATAGGGGGGGTTAAAAAGAGGACATTTAAAGTGATAGATATTTAGAAGAAGGAGATAGGAAAGGCGGACAAAAGAAATGAGTAAAATGTGTCAGGCTCTTTGTCCTGTGGCAGCCTAAGTATTGCCTCATCACCCAAATCAGTGACTGCAGACCTGCCCCCTCCAATAGGAGATTCTTATACAGCCGTTTAAAGCCAACAAAAGATGAATTACTGCATACATTCAGGGGAATCTCATTCCAGTTTACTGTACCGCTGTAAAAGAAAGATTGGTATCCATAATTATTTTTATATCTTGGCAGAGGATTTTCACAGGTTGTGATGCCACGAGTGATTTGTGTTTGTCTTGTGGTGCCTTGCTCAAAGGCACTTCGGCAGCAGTTAACTTTAACCCACTACTGCCCCAAACATTCCCTGAATTTGACTCCTGGCACTGATGGATGGATCGTCCATATTTTGGCTGGTTTGGATGATGATATTTACATCGTCTGCTCTTAACATTCACAGATGAAGATGGTGATGACCTTGAAGAAGAAGATGATGACCAAGAAGAGATAGATGAGGAAGAAGAACAGGGAGAAGAGGAGGAGGAGCTCTTGGATGAAGAGACCCAGCTGATGGTCAGCATGGGTCTACCTGTCGCCTTTATCAGTTCTTCTGCCCATAAAGCTGTAAGTGGAGCTGGGAGATATAGCCAATATATATATCACAATATTCTTTCAGTTTGAATGACTGGAGGTCTCCTTCCGACATGTGTATTCTTTTGAGGGGACTGCCAACCGGCGGTGTGTCTTGGTGTATTTTGGTTACAATAATCTCGAACACACTGCGTATAGTTATTCTTGAATGTGTAGTGATTTTTACAATGGCTTCATTAATGTGGCCCAAAGAAACCAATCCTGTATCCACTTTAAACAACACCCCACCCCCCCCTTCCCCAGATTA
>OMKL01140721.1:0-10176 GCA_900302295.1 Parasudis fraserbrunneri | reverse complement strand
TGTCCGTGCCATCGCCTCGTTCGATGACGACATCGAGGAGCTCACTTTATGATTCGCTGGGAAGAACGAACTTGCTTTGTAGTTTGATAATGGAGGGAGGAAGTCGGCCGTCTGAAGGGCCAACACAGCTGTTGTGGATTGAGATAAATCATAGGCTGATTATGGACCAATGAATGTGAAATGAATTGCGTCTTTTTTTTTATAGTGATAACACGACTGCGTGTGTTGTGCGTGCGCTTGTGTTTGTAGATTACGTATGGGTGGCAAGATAAGCTTTTTAAGGACTGAGCTCTTCAAAAATTTAAAATGTATTTGTTTGCGTATGGCGGCTGTGAAATATGAAAGCTACAATGGTAACAATTTTAACATTTCCAAAACAGGTAATTTGTTTTTATGTTAAAAAAAAAGTCAAATGAATTGATTTTCACAGTGTGTGAATGCTTTGTAAATGTAACAGATCTTTATATCCTTGGATTTAGTTTAATGCCACTTGCACTTATAACTATATAGGGCTGGGCGATATGAAATACATTTATATCACAGTTATGATGAAATCAAGTGGAATTTTTCCAATGTCTATATACAGTATATCATATTTGTTCACGTATGCAAAATCACAAGATAAATAATCCAATCGCTGTTCATGGCCTTGAACTGCATGATAATGTGAGATTTATTTACATTAAACATCCCCACAAATATCAGAAGATCTCATTTCGAGAGAAATTTGAGTTAATTGCAGTTATCATTCCTGTAGACAGGTTTGTGTGCAACAATATCATAATTTCATCCCGATGAGATCCCGGCACAAGCTATATTATCGAATCTTCGCCCAACCCTATACGTCAACCACATATTACATTTAAACGTTTGCCACATAACGATAAGTTTGAAAGACAGAAGTTGAAGAGGCACACGGCAGGGGTAATATTTATTTTAGATAAACATGCCAAAACATGTATAATGAAGGACGTGACACTACTCTCAACACTTTTTTGTACTGGTCGCCATATGTGTCATGGATTTTTAAGTGGGTCTGACGATTACAATTTGTTTAATTACAGACTATTACGATTACAGTTTGCTGCAGGTTTATGGCTGGGCGATATGGAAAATATAAATACTGTATCAAGATATTGAGGATTTACAGATTTACGTTATGATACGTGACAATTGCCCAGTTAATCAATTAATTTAAGCTCAGTTACATCAGCTCAGGTGTGATAAACACGTGAAGTACGGTAGTCCGTTTGTGACGTTTTGTCATATCAGACCTCATGGTGATGAAATTATAAAAGTTATGGTGATAAAAGTGTGATAACGGTGCCGAAATTAAACTGTCATTTTTCAATTTACATTTCTCGAATCATTTTGTGAGAAATCTGTCTTAACATTTTTAGTGGTCATTCATTTTAGACAACAAAATTGTCACCATTCACAAAATGAAAAATTCCCACAATACGATTGCAAAGTTAGAAAGTATCCGTGTAGCCTATTTCTCAGTTCTTCTTTAAGCTCCCTCTAGAATTTTCTGTTGCTGCCAGATAGGCTAAATTACAGTAGCAATTGACAGAAAATGCACTTTTCGCTAGTTGGAAACACATTATCCGAAATATTCCAAATTTTGAAATATTATTAATGCAATTTTTGTTAAAGTTGTGATCAAATTAGTATAGTTAAGGCTGTGAGTAAGCAAATAGTTTAAAGATTTAGCTTGACCTTACCATGTGGAACAATGAAAAAAAATGAATGGTTTTATTTATTTATTTTGTAAATGTTGAGTATTTCACGCGTTGACTGCAGTTCTCTCGACAGACAATCAAAAAACTAACTCCAAACCAGAAGGCCTTCCATCAAGCATAATAAATATTGATAAGAAATATTGCCAGATTTTTTTGTATTTCATTTTATACAATCAGAAACAAAGACAAAAACAGATAAGGTACATGTACTGAATGTATACATATGTATAACACCCCCCCTCCCCCACACACGCTCATACAAAGGGACCCAACTTCCTGTTATCTCTATCTCTCTAAGGGAAGTGCCGCGTTACGCCTCTTGACGGGCAACAATTGTGAACGGAACGTCCAGATGCGAGAGGCACATCTTAGGCACTAGAGCAGTCACACCAAGCACGGGTTTTTTCGATTGCATTCCGGAGTCGCTGCGAATCTCCTAGTGTATTTCTACGGAGTCTGCGTCCAGCACACAGAGAAAATAGCCTGGAGATGGATTTAATCCCGAGCCCTAAGTGACCCGCGACCTGGTTGTGACGCGCGGGTTGACTCGTGACCCGCGGTCTGGGGCGCGTGAGGGTCCGCAATAAACATTCTGAATAATTGTGGGTGGGACGCGGGCAGAAGAGATGAAAGTAATAGTAATATATAGTACCATATAGGCTATTCTTTGGTAAATTAGCTTAATTTTCCCCATATTTTTCTCTGGCACAAGTGACGGCACCTCGCTGGGTCTGGGGTCCTTGTTAAGCCAAAAAAAAAAAGCCAGTTCATGGTGGATCTAGGATCTTTATAATCGCCCAAGTGTTTGGCAGTCGCGGGTGGATGAATGGCAAATGCCGGTGGGTTTTTGGGTGATGTCAGAGCTGACCCTCGTGTCACTGGCGTCCGGTGTGGACAACAGCGGGTTTAAGTGAAGTAAGTGCCGTTCAGCGTGCGTTCTGGTCCATTCCACTTCTCACCTGTCACAGCTGCCCAAGGTCAGTCCGACAAGAAGGGAGCCACGGAATATGCAACGAAGGGAGCAGGCATCCACCCCCACAGAGACCCTCCTCCATCCACCCCCACAGAGGCCCTCCATCCACCCCCACAGAGACCCTCCTCCATCCACCCCCACAGAGACCCTCCTCCATCCACCCCCACAGAGACCCTCCTCCATCCACCCCCCAGGGACCCTCCCCTATCCCATGCACACACCACCCACCAGGTGTCAAAGAGCACAGTCCAGTTGGACATTTCATTTAAGGTCTACATTCCACCCCTCCCCTTGGCTCAGGTAATCACATCTCTTAACAGAATCTCAATGTTTGTGATTCTAATTCTTTGTCTCTTTTCTCCAGCTTCCAGTTATGTTTGAAAAACATTTTCAATCATTTTACTCCCAGCTGTTTGACCGTGTTACACTTGAAAATAAAAACCTTTCCAAACAGGATTGTAACGTTGTTCATTTCACCCTCCACCCCCATGCCTTAGATCCCCAAGTGGTACTGTTTGCAAATCTAAACTGAGGATTGGGAGTAGGTCAACCCTCTCAGGTGTACAATCTCTATGCGCGATATAATTAAATGTTCTATTGATGATGTAACAATAGCTATCAGTCATTTTGACCACATAATCAATTCTATCATTTTGACAGCCATAGAGTTCTTGAATTCCAATAGAGAATAAAAAAAAACAAAAAAAACTTGCATCTGAAAGGGGGGAGGCTCAAGGATGAGCCTTTCTTTGCAAACCTGCCCACTTTCTTGTTTAAAGGTACAATCTGTGTTAAAGGTAGAATCTGTGATGTCGTCAAAAAGTGACCTCTAGGCAAAAGAGCCCCACTTGGTAGTGAGCTTTGTTTATTTTTTTGTTTTGGTCTGATGCATGGGTTGGATTTTAGTAAGTTATTATGGTGTTCATTTCTCCAGAACTCTTGGCAGAGCCTGAGGTGAGTTTTGACAAAAAGTTCTGTCTTTTAATGTATTCAGTCTGTCCTGAGGAATTGCACCGATCTCATTAAATGTATAACCTTTGATAACTGATTTATAGTCAGTCTAGATTGTTTTTTGTTGTTGTTTTTTTTGTTTTTTTTTGGTTCACCTTTTGTACGACTATTGTCTTTGTTTGTTGACGGTAATTTGTGGGATTTTGCTGAATGAAATAAAACAAAAGTAAAACGTATCAGACCGTGGCGCAATTGCTGCAGTATTCACATTTGAGGCACTGGGAGTCTGACAGGGATTCCTAGGGTGTCTCCAAGCAACCAAAACCTGACGCAAATATCGTGCCCCTCCTCCGGTCCGTCTCTGTTCAAAAACAAGTGGACCACGGGGCTGGAGCGGGAATTTAGGGGAGAGAATAATATCATGGATAGAAAGCGCACTTTAGACACCGCTCACTGATTTTCTGGATCAAGAGCCACCGGCAACAAGTTCGACTGTGCAGCATAGCGGATCTTGCAGGTATGGGCAGTACGCAGTTTGCATTGCTGTAGCCTACTTCAGGTGATATTTTGGGTTTACCACCGCCTCTTAAAAAAAACCCAGATAATTTTCGTGCACGTCTGCTCACGTGCAGAGGATGTGGATGCAGTGCGCCACGCAGTTCAGCGTTGGTGATTATGTTCATGGTGCATTGATGTATGGTGTGGATCCCATATGCAAATGCCATGGTATTTGGGCTTTAACATAGAAGCCTAGGCCAATTTTGCTAAAGCAAAGGACGCGGTGCAGACAGATTAATGGAAACAAACCAGACTGCATGAATAATTCCAATGCTTTATTATGTAAATTTTGTGTCGAGCAGTGAGAGACCGATGTCCTCAACCTATAGCCTACACAAGCTTTGACTAACCAGACGGCGTTATTTTCCCACTTCCTAAGACTTAGAGAAAGTGTGAACTAATATGCCTGTGATTTCAGCCAAAGATTTAACAGCTTTTATAGCATTATTATTATTATTATTGTTATTGTTATTAATATATCGATTTATTTTATAGTTTACAAAATATACTGTTTGCCCAGTAAAGTAGCCTAGTTTGTGGGTCATCCTGTTGTTCACAGACTTGTAGCCTTCATGCACAGGAGGATGGTAACGAGACTACATTGAAGAGTAAAAAATGGGAGCTTTGTACTTTCTTTCTTTTTTCTCTCTAACAAAAACAGTTATCCAACATTAGGATAGTTATTTAACAAGTGATTTTCGTCAGGTTGAAAAGGGCCGTTAATCTAAATAGGAACCAAAGTCTCAACTACAATGTAAATATGCTAATTGCAATAATTAGGCTACTGTATAGCCTATTAATTTGTAGCTACAATGTTATTGCTGTATGGGAATCCACAGTGCAGGCTACATGCTCTGTGAAACAACAACTTCATGAGAACAAAGTGGGGCAGCAGCAGGCCAAGGGATAACCTGCTCACAGTGTATTATTTCCATTAAGACCCATGCTTCGGTGGGATGGGTCTCGGTAATCAGCGATGCGTTGGTAAAAAAAAAGAAAAGAAAAGTGGCTAACCATATGGAAATAGAATAATGAAAATGGAATATAAAAATAATCATTGTTCTCTGCGGGTAATCCATGAACTACATTTGCTGTTCACAGCAACCACCGATATATCAAACAGGACCGACGGGCTAATAGAGGCGTAGCCAGCCAACCATCAATGTATCAAATGGACTCCTCTATAAAATCAGCATGTTTCACAGCACTTAACTCGCTCAGTGCCGTGGGATTCTAAACCATTAATCCCCCACAGTGCCAACACTTTGTAAGTGCATTGTAAGGATGTGACGCACAGACAAAAGTGATATTTCACTGCATACTCTGGCAAATGACCAACAAATAGAATGGAAAAAAAGAAAAAGAAAACCCTAACCTTACTGTCTGCTATTTACTTTACTACTATGTACTAAGCTACTATGTCTATACAACTATGCTACCATGTATATAATGCTATGTCTACACTACTATGCACTCAATGTGAAGCACTCAAGTTCGGCACTGCCAGACAAACAATAACATTTACCCCTTAACCGCCTCTTGTTGACTTGTACACAATTTGTAAGTCGCTTTGGATAAAAGTGTCAGCTAAATGACTAAATGTGAATGTAAACGTATGAAAGTCTTGACAACAGCTGTATCTAGCTAGCTAGCTATGGCACTGTAGAATTCTTTGGCAAATTAGTATGAGAAGTGATAAGAAGTTGGCTAGTGTCCCAGCCTATATGTCAAGCAAGTTTAACCAGTTGCTAAACTGAATGAGCAAAACTACAAAACTAACCATAATTGTATCTATAGTGATAAATGTAAGCAGCTATAAGATTAAATATAATGTATCCAATGAATTTCAACGATACCGATTTATATCGGCTCGTAATGGTGAATAAACTCTTACTAAAATTATTTAAAAAAAAGGTGGATAAACTGAGATTAGATGGGTTCACCCTTCAGCCACATCCCCCGACTGTGATCAACAGTTGGGTCAACAACTCTCCGGTTTGAAAGCAAACATTCTCTGAACTGGAACGACAGCTCGGCGGCGGGCTCGGAGGAAGGGTAGCGCTATATAATCACAGGAGACGTGGAGAGAGACACAGCGCACAGTAGTTAGATTTAGAGTTGTCCTGTGGTCATGTTTGGCACGTAGACGTCGACTGCATGTCCCAGACAGAAATAGATCCAGCCGGGCAGACATTATAAGAGAATTGGCCCGACCGGATTTTGGCACGTCATACTCCCGTGACACAAAATGGATTTTATTGCCGCGGCACCGCAGGCGGCTGGCCGTTGCCGAGTGATCAAATTCCGCTGTCAGTCGCCATGATGAGACCAACCAGGGAATGTCATGGGCGGAAGACTGGCACACAATCAGATATGTGGCTGCCAGATGGTAAATTCGGATAATGGGGGAGAAACGGTCTTTCTTTCTTTCCTCCGTTCCATTAGTGTCACTATTCACCCCAAGCCATCATTTGATATTCAGGATGTGAATTTTGTCTGCATAGAGATGAATGTTTCCCCGCTGGTCTATTTGATACTGTCCGAGTTCACCAAATCTGGGTCTCCGTTAAAATATGGGACTCTCACAGTGCAAGAAAATTACTTTGAGAGGGACAGTCACTAAAGATGTCCTTACAGCAATACACCACACAGAGATCGTTTATTTTATTGAAAGCAATTTGGGTTTCTTACCACCACCATATTCCTGTTTTACCTTCTGTGGCAGTGACGCCTGCCACATGCCACCTGAGTGGCTTTTTCAGGGCTCTCCGACACAGGGACACAGGCAGCGATGGTATGAACAAACCTTTTATATACACAGGGTGTGTTTGCTGAGCACAAATGCTCGAGTTCAACAACTCCCTGCTACACACACACACACACACACACACACACTTACACCGGGGGGGATGCCCAGTAGAAGCACAGTCTGACATTGTTAAGCCACAGAGCAGCCACACCGGAGCAGTTGCGGGTTAAGCGCCTTGCTCAAGGGCACTTCAACGTTGGGTATTTAGGGTGGGGAGCACGTTATTCATTCGCTTCCCCTGCCCTGGTTTTTGCCAGCGGGGGATCAAACCGGGGACCTTCTGGTCACAAGCCTGCTTCTCTAACCTTCAGGCCACCGCTGCCTCATGTGCCCTTCATTTGACATGATTTGTCCAGAAACCTGTCACTCACACATACTGATATATATGGTCTACATGCAATCGGCTGTAATGCAAACGCACGCTAATTCCACACTCTCCTCTGAACGTCTTTACGTCTTTACTGCACTTCCCTTTCACTTAAAGAATCACTTCCCCCAGCTGGACACACAGTACACTGTCTTCACAAAGTCTTTAAAAATGCATGTCTGCATGGATTTTACTCTTCCTTCGAATGCTCTCCCACAGCAGTGCGGTCTCTGGGGAATATCGATTCCTGGGGAGAATGAGGAGATGAGACGCACAGCCTCTCTGTGCAGTGGGGACGGTGGCATGTGTACGATCACTTCGCTGCCGGCGGCTGTGGTCATCGTTATGGAAGTACTGAGTGGCTGAAGACTTTGTGAAGAAGACTTTGAGCCGAAAGTCAAGGTTCTGCCTGCCCCTCTCGTTGTGCCGTTCGGCGGTTCAGAACTTGCGGGAGTAAATATTTATTCGTTCTTTGTAGTTACTGTTGTGTGGCTATGAAAAAAGTGGTATTAACCACGAAGTCTGTCTATATGCGCCTGAAGTTACATATTCTGAGAAAATAACTGTATGACATGATTCACACACTATAACGCGAATATGGATGCTGAAATTCAGTGTTTAGTTGGGCTGCGTTGGTGGTGTGAATTCATTAGTGTTTTTTGTAATGATAAACATTGTATTATGAGTTTTGGCGGTGGGTCATTGGTTGGGTTTATTACAGAAACGTATTATTATCGAATCTCATTGTCCTGATGTTTATCTTTCTTTAGAAATTTATTTTAATGTGATATTCATATTCAACTACTCACATTTGGCCTTCAGGCCAAAATACACATTACTAAAAGGACTTATTATTATTTTTTTTGCTATAATACATGTTTTCACCACAGTGAAATGGCATGATGCAGCAAAGGCTAAATCTTTCTGCCACACACAATTACATTTTCAACTCTTCAAAATGGGTCAACATGAATCGACCCAATTATTCTCTTAGACATGTCTAGTGTAGAATTCTCTAACAAATGCCCAGGAACGCTCACAGTGGGCAATATTGGCAGAATTGTTAAAGGAATACTTTGGCATTTAAAATGTTTTAATTGGATATGTTTGTCTACCAGACACATTGTGGGGAAAATATTTCTGCACTGTCCTTCAGTTTCTCTTGAAATGGCTTGTTAGCATTTGTTAGCATTCAACATTTAAACTAAGGGGCACAGCTAGCTAAACAAACAACCAACTAAAATTCAAAACAAAATGGTAAAGTATCCCTGTAATACTGCCTCAGAATGTAGATTCTTCATAATGTATGGTGACATTATGTCATATACCGGTATCTTAACTCTCAACCTTTACTGGTAGAGAATAGAAGGATTGCTGTAAAGTTATTTTAAAGTTGTCAGAGCAGTCGAACCTCATACTCTGTCTATTTGTCTCATCAGGCTGGCCAAGGATAAGCCGTGAGGATGATGGGAGGTGGGAAAAAGAGCTGACTCATTTACAGTGCCTTAGCTGTTGCCATAGAAACAGCTTGTTCCCATCTAAAAATCCATAGTAAGACCAGAGACGGGTTCCTCTGTGTGCTAATCCTTTTTTATTTAACATGCAGTATTACGACCAGGGATGCGGTGGATGGCAAACGCACCTAAACTCAGTTCACCCGCCTTTTTATTTGGGAAATAGAGTTTACCCACCTTTTTAAAGCCAATATAAATCTTTATGATTGGGATTTATAGTAGACAGATTATAATAAATTGTAGCAGAGTTTTTTTTTTTTTTTTTTTTTTGAGGGAATAAGACAAAAAAATACTGTGATTTCTTTGTGTGTTGTGATTATTGGCATTACTGTGATCATTAACAAGAGTTCATAGTTTACCTGCCTTTTATTTTTACCACTGCATCACTGAAACGACAGGATATAAATGAGAGTAAATGGGTTTAGGGAAACTGTCTACAGAATAGTGCATTTAACAAATCTGCTGTACTATGCAGAATACTCCCATAATCATGACCTTATCATGATGTAATGTACTTTCTACTGATAATATTTGATACGTTTTGGACCAGCACCTGCACTTAATTCTTCCAGAGATATACAGTATATAATCCTATTAAAATGACTGTATCACCAAGCCAAAGCCGATGTTAGCCTTTTTGTCAGATGTCATATTGTGTTTCATCTCTTGCCACTCTTTAACAACACCATACTCAGCAAATGAAAAAGAAAGCATTTCATAACATGCATATTTCTCTTTATTTTAATTTTATTAAATTTTTTTCTGTTTGGCTACAGTTCCAAAGGCTACCTATAATCCCAGAACCCCAGTGGACATATTGAAGTACCTTTGAAAGATTTAAAGAGGAAATTGTAATCAAGGGAATCTTTTGGGATATCTCTGTATGCATCCAAATGAACTGTAGAACTGTAGAACATAGAACATACAGACAACAGGCACAAGATCGGAATGACGTCAAGCAGGTGATTATGGGTATGAACATCCACGAGGCACCAGGGCTTCAATGAGGAGGAAATCACTTCACCTTTCCTCTCGGCCACATTCTTAGGGAGGTGTTTTTAATTCAGCAGATCGACAATGGAGGCACCGTCCGTTCCTCCGATCGCGATGGACAGCGCCATTGGCCCGGAAGACACGGAGGACAAAGGAGATCCGGGATCGGCCACAGATGACCACCTCATGACCCTGAAGGCCCTGACGGAGAAGCTAAGGTTGGAGACCAGGAGACCCTCTTACCTAGAGTGGAGAGCCAGGCTGGAGGC
>OMKL01140720.1:0-12456 GCA_900302295.1 Parasudis fraserbrunneri | reverse complement strand
AGAGAGAGAGAGAGATGGTGTGCGTGTGTGTGTGAGAGAGAGAGTGGGGGAGTGTGTGTGTGAGAGAGAGAAAGAGAGAGATGGAGGAACAGTGTGTGTGTGTGTGTGTGTGTGTGAGAGAGAGAGAGAGAGAGAGAGAGAGAGAGAGAGAGGCAGGACATGAAGGGATTCCCCCCTTCATCATGTGGACATGTGTTATCATTCCCCAGGGAGAGGTTGTCCCGGTAACCAGGTCCACACACAGGTCAAGGACAGTCAAATCCAAGATGGAGGAATGTGGCGGCGGCGGCTAGTTTTATTGCCCCGCTCCTTCTTCGGAGGCCTAGCCGTGCATCGTGAAGCCTCTGACATGAGGATCAAAGCAGAAACATGCCTAGGTGGAATACACAGTTGACATTCTGTACTTGAGGAAGCACCTCACTGGTGTAAGGTGATAGGCGTGGGTCAGCTCTGACATGCTGATGTGCTGTTCACCCGCCCGCAACTACCTGACATTTCTGACATTGACCATTTTTGGTTTTAAATCACAGACCTGCAATCATGGCTATTATTTAGTTATTTTAATTATTTTATTTGCTTCCAACTGCAATTATTCACAAAGTTTATTTGTCTGACCTTCACCCACAGGACCCATGGAAGAGGACATTGTGTAGCCTATGCTGTGGATGGTATAATGTCCTCTCAACGTTGTCTCCAAAAGGTCCACACAGTCATGAGACAAAACAGAAATACACAAACAGCTTTACAGCTCTCCTTCCTTTTTAATGTACAGAAGTTTAAACCCACCCCCTTCCCATCTGGACTCAATGCCTTTATTTTTGGATGGGTAACAGAGACAGGCCTCCTGGCTTCTTCTGATTGCAGCCTGTCAATCACCTGGCGTGTTTGAACATTGCGGCCGCATGGGAAGACTGACCCACCCACAACAAAGACCTGTTTCTGACTATGCAGCTGAAAAGCATCAACAAGATTCCATGCTTTAAATGGCCCGGGAATCAGCCTGAAAAAGAAAAGAAAAAAGATTACATTGACGTGTTGACAACAAGGGTTGTTTATTAAAGCATGAGCGGCTTTCAACAATGCCCACACATTTGTGTGCGCTTCATTGCACGTCCTTTGCCCCCGAAAGGTAT
This sequence comes from Parasudis fraserbrunneri, assembly GCA_900302295.1. Taxonomy (NCBI): domain Eukaryota; kingdom Metazoa; phylum Chordata; class Actinopteri; order Aulopiformes; family Chlorophthalmidae; genus Parasudis; species Parasudis fraserbrunneri. Next base: position 11,323 of record OMKL01140720.1, on the reverse strand, counting down.
CCTTTTTCTTATACTGTGAATTGAATTCTGAACTTTTTACTAGGAAAAAATACGATACATTTGAGGATATTTGGTAACATACATTTGAGGACAAGAGGAAAATCACTTTTCACAGACATAAAATCTGTCTGAATTTTTAACAAGAAAGGAAACGGTACATATGAGGACATCGGTAACAGCCTATATTAAGAGGTAATAGGTCAAATAAGGTATAGAGATAAATGAACAATGTCAGCTGAGAGCCAAGATATACTTTTTGTGTTTCCATTGGCATTAAAGACAAAGCTACAGCTTCTGTACACATTGATAATGAGCGGAGGAATTATGTGACATATTATGGCAGATTCTTGAATCCACATATTTTACACCATTTGAGTAGATTTTTCTTCATAGACATGCATTCTGATGATATGACTATACATTTTATCACATTTGACAGTGGATCAAGCTGGAGTTATCCCCGCTGGTGTGTACTCCTTTTCCAGCCAGTAGAGAGAAAAGAAAGCATTGAGCCACTGCCAAACAAGAATATAATATAAAATAAATTAATGTAAACAGCATACCATAGAATCGACTGTAGGCCTTACAATCCTCTATGAAATATGAGCAGCTGGAGTGATCCATTCTTTAATGAAGAGCAATGTTGAGAAATACTTGTGGTTGATGAATTGCTTTTTGGGTTGAGAGAGAAAAGGATTTGTCTCAATGAATATCTGATGTGGCAATCTGGCATATTATATCCCTGAATGACAGTGTCGGGGATATTATGGATTTACCCCAACCGCCGCTGCACATCCTTCGTGTTAACATGATAACTCGAATAGCTTTTATTCAAATCTTTTCAAATTTGCGGTGCACATTTATGACCCCTCGATGATACATCCTATTGATTTTGGTGACCCCATGACCTTTCCTCTAACACCACCATCTGTCCAAACTTTAAATATTTGAATTAGTGTATCTGGAAGAGCTTTCATTCAAATATTTTCAAATTTGCTGTGCACATTCATGACCAATAGAGGAAGAACCCTACTGATGTTGGTGACCCCATGACCTTTCCTCTAGCGCCATCATCAGGCTAAACATTCATATCCTAGTTGTGAACGTGATAACTCCAACAGCTTTCATTCTAACCTTTAAAAATTTGCGGTGCAGATTTATGACCCCTAGAGGATGAACTCTATTGACTTTGGTTACCCTATGCCCTTTCCTCTAGCGCCACCATCAGGCCAAATCTTCAACATTAGAATTAGTGTATCTCGAATGCCTATTGTTAGAAACTTTACACATTTTCTGTGCACATTCATGACTCCTAGAGGAAGAAGCCTACTGATTTTGGTGACCCCATGTCCTTTCCTCTAGCACCACCATCAGGCCAAACATTCATATCCTACTTGTGAACGTGATAACTCAAATAGCTTCTATTTGAACATTTTCAAATTTGTGATGCACATTCATGACCACAATAGGATGAACTCTATTAATGTTGGTGACCCATGACCTTTCCTCTAATGCCACCATCAAACCAACTTCAATTTTAGAATTAGTGTATCTGGAATACCTTTCGTTCTAATCTTTTTAAATTTGCGGTGCACATTCATGACCCCAAGAGGAAGAAGTGTATTGATTTTGGTGACCCCATGACCTTTCCTCTAGCACCACCATCAGGCCAAAAATTAATATCCTACTTGTGAACGTGATAACTCGAATACCTTTCGTTCTAATCTTTTTAAATTTGCGGTGCACATTCATGACCCCAAGAGGAAGAAGTGCATTGATTTTTGTGACCCCATGACCTTTCCTCTAGCACCACCATCAGGCCAAAAATTCAGTACTCAAATTAGTGTATCTCCTGATCCAATTTCCACCAAACTTGACAAATATATTTGCCTTACCATAGCAAGGAGGCCTATGAAGTTCTGAGTCATCTGGCCTCATGGTGTCTTTATTCTCATAAAAGTAAAAACATTAACTACTCCTCAACGGCTCAAATTAGGGGCATGGTCACAAAAGGTGGATTGAGAAATCGGGCCGTTCGGTTTGATGATAGTATCAAAAGCTGTAGTGGGAATGAGAAAGTCCTCTTTACTGGAAGATCTCACTTACCCAGAAAACATGTCTCAACTAAGTTGAAAGTATCAGGCAAAAAGTATCTCATTATAATGTAATTACAGCAGGTTTGCCAAGTTGGCATTTTGCTTTGCCCACAAGGACCTACATGCCTTTTGGCACCATTAGACCACCACAATGCAAATAAGTTCACTTTAGACTTGGAAATTCCACTGAGATGGATTATTCGAAAGCATACCCAGGAAATGTAGAAGCAGCAACATAGCAGACAGATTGTTGTTTTGGTTTTGGTGTTAGCTTTGGTAGTAACTTTGGAGTGGATTTCGTAGAGACATTTGGACAGATGGAGATGGAATGTTTTTCTAAAGGTCCAATCAGTGATCTGAATGTAAACAAAGGGGTAGCCCCACCACCAAAAATAAGAAATAAGAACGGAGATATGTCTTCATTCTCTAGTTGATTTACTGAGTTCTTTATACAAGGACTAACACTAGACTGTTAAATGTCAGTTTTCAATTATATTTGCTGCTTTTGAAACTGTAAAAGGTTTTTGTTTACGTTGGTAATATTTTTAAACACTGGAGTAAAACAGATCTATATTCTGATCTACAGTGGGTTTTAGGAAAGTTCCAAATAGCGTATTTTCCATCTACAGATCAAACTTGTGTTTGAATATATCCCACATTTATATTGTCAAACAAATCTCAGATTGGAGTTTTAACTTCAGTTTCTCACATGAAATAGTGGTAACCATCAGAGAAGTGGGTCCTGGTTTTTTGGCCATTTCTCATGATCCATGTTCCAGATCAATTTAAAATGATATGTCTCATTTTAACAGCCCACGAGTGTCCACATTCTTTCTAGTAACTGAAAATGATTTCCCACTGTATGACAGCCTCATTACCATCCAAAGAACTCTTGTATTTGTCCAACCCAAGCGACCATAAATAACTTTGAGATGGCACCATTATGTCATCAGAAACTCCTTTATTTTCAATCTGGACTGGACTGAACTTGTTATGCAATGGCATTGACAAAAAGGGCTCCAAGTGTTTGGCCATATAAACCGTTCAGCAGGATAAACATTACACCATTTGATGATGGTGGATTTGAGGCAAAATCAACACTTCTGTTCTGCGCTAATACAGTTTCTAAGCTGTCGGAAAGAGTTAGGAAGTACATTTTCTCTTACAGTAAACACTTTGAGTAATAGCTTATTTACTGGGAAAGGTCCATTTGAAGTTGAGCTATACGGTATTACATGTTTGTTTATACATTCTTCAACTTTTTCAGCTCAGGACTCAAACTGAGTAAAATGATTATTGTCCAAGGAACGAGGCTAGTGAAAACAAGGTACTCTTGTGATGTGGCGGTCCAAAAGAAACACACCCATGGACCATTTTGGGGACTGTTCTGACTTTGTACTGACTTTGTGGAACCATAAAATGTTAAGTTAGTTCTCACACCCAAATGAGCTTTATATTCATTATCTGATCGAGGATTGAAACCTCATTTGGATGTAAGTTTTACATCCAGGTGACATCACAAATTCAAGGTCTCTCTCTCTCTCTCTGATTTCTGGCTTTAGTAGAGAGTGGTGCATGTTCACAAACATCAACTCAACTACCCTAGGGGACAGGAATATTATACATACATTCTAAAAATGGGTGGTATTCCCCTTTAATGACACCATAAATCTCCATACTGTAGTCAATGCCTGTCTGGTTCTTCCACATATAATATTGCCGTGATTAATCCAAAGGCCTTAATGGGGAATACCACTGAATTTCAGTTTTGAGAAGGGTTATTCCTATGCCCTATGAATAGTTCAGTCTATATTAGGAAACATTCACTCCCATCCCCTATATCCATAAAAAGGAGAGAATAATTAGCCCATCTTTGATCACATCGATGTACAGTTCCAAACTCAATTAAGTGGGACAAAAATGGAAAAGGTGACTGCGACATCATCCAGGAGGAATTTCAGTGATATAGTTCAGTTATCTGGTTCAGAACTGATAACACCACCATAATGATCAGCTCATTTGGATGTACATGTTCCTGGAAGACTTTTATAATTCCTGTTTCTCTGGTTTCAACACTGGGAGAGAATTGTTATTTTTCATAAATACTAAGTGGACTGTTCCAGGCCATAAGAATAACATGGTAATTCTTACATTGTACTTAGATGGTAGAGAAAGTGTGTATGATCTTATAGCTGTGTATCCCCTGCTACCTACATGTTTAGCTATGGAAATATCCTTTAAGTAAAGGCTGATCATCAACCCGGCTGGGTTTTGCCATGTGTTGCACAGAATTAGAAATTCCTATCTATGTGTTGATAATAGTGATTTAATGCAAGGCATACTGTAGATGGCAAGATAACTTAATTTAGTTAAAGTTGTTTACAGTAATAAAGCTATAATAGTAGTAGGATGTGTATGCTAAGAGTATTAACTCAGAGCGATTTACATTGGAGCTTTTCCAAGGACAAACTGTACAAAGACAGAATTATAATGCCTTTAAAATGAACTCGCAACTAGGCAGGGTGGCGAAGCTCCAAAGTTACTAAACACACAGTTATGATTACCACACTGTTCCTTTGCAATGTTTTACGTAATAGTATATCACATCAGATTGCCAACTCTGATAAGTATTCAGGTATTATATAATCGTATATGTAAAGTGCAAATGATTCCCTGTCAGAATTGCTGGTACGACAGTAGCCTATTGCTTCAAAGAGTTGGGTGCTCTCTGCAATACGTTTTAACAGTTGGAGTTCACATTTTGGATCTTGAAGGACATATTCAAGAAATATTTATTGGCATACCTAATGAAAACACATGTAATGCTGTGTGTTAACAATCAGTCATGTAGCTGACATACCAAATGGGGAACGTGCTAAATGTTCCTCTCCCTTAGAAATGTCAACCTTTGTTGCCCTCATAGTTCAAAGCACAATAATTCAATTAAATGGTTTGTGCTGCATACAGTTAAATGGATTGGTCTCCATCTGGTCCTGTGGTGTGTACTGTAGCTCTCAATGGGTATTATTTTGGTATAATAATGTACAGGATGACATCAGAGCTTGTGTAACTTCACTTCATGAATGTTATTTACTAATGGTCAAGCGCTACAGACCTCAGTCCAGATGGAAGTTAAACAATCACATCTGGCCAGGTAAAAATACACAGTACTGTGTACCTCCCTACAGAGTAACTGTGACCCAAGGCAACCTGAGACAGAGTATAAGATGTATAATCTCTTAAAGGTACAGCATTTGTGGATCACCTGGGATGTACTCTATTTCCCAATTGCCTAGTTAAAGTATTCCATAGCCTGGTACTGGATACCTCCCCACAATATAGTGTGTAACTGAGACCCGAAGCAACTTGAGAGAGAGGCATGCATAATGTTAGAGTTACAGCATTTGTAGATCACATGGAATGTATTTCCCAGTTGCCTACCAGTAGTTACAGCATTCCAGGTACTAAAGTCCACAGTTCTGTATAGCAGACTAGCCCTGCCTGCAGCCTAGTAAGACTAATATCTCCCTTGGCCAGGGGGGATTGCCCTAGGGCTGACTGGTAGATGATTGGTTTCCAATGCAGGGGACCAGGGTTCGAATACTGGTGGGTTTCAGTGGTGCCGTGACGTGGATGGGTTCTCCGCAGATGGAGGTCAAAGGGGGGTGAGTGTAGCAGACATGCCTGAAGCCTAGTAAGCCTAATATCTCCCTTGGCCAGGGGAGTTTCCCCTTTGGCTGACTGGTAGATGTTTAGTTTCCTATGTGGGGGAGCAGCGTTCCGATCCAGGTGGGTTTCATGTACTTTTCTGTCTTCAATGAACGAGAGCCGCATGTTTGAGCGTGTTTCCAACCCACTTCACTTCAGTGGCCAGATACAGTATTCCAAACACGGCCAACCGATGGTAACATATGAGTAAGATTGGCTGGCAATAGGGCACATCAATCGCTTTTGTCCTCCACATCCAGATATATTGCAAGTTTTGATTTACAGAAGTGAAGCCTATGGAAGATTTTGAATTGAATGAGGCCCAATCTGGCACCAGAGTTTGAGGTGTTTATGAAGTCTATAGCCCCATCCCACCACTCATCAGGGAATCTTTCACTGAGTTCAGTTTCCCATTTGTTCCTATTTTTGATTAGAGGGAGCGTATCAAAATAGATGAGAGAGTGATCAATATTTGAGATCAGGCCTTTTTGACCTGGTGTGCATATTCTAACATCTTCCCAGGGTTGATCTTTCAGGATAAGAGGGTTAGTGGGTTTTCACAAAATGTCTGATCTGAAAGTATAGGATAGATGGTTATTATTTATAGGACCATTCACGGAGCTGTGCTTTAACTTAAAATGGAGACGAAACTGCGTCCAGATCTTATGGATCCATGGTCATCTTCAACAGCAGCCAAAAGAATAAGGTTGGACACAAAAAAAAGACCAGCGAATTTTTGGATTAAACATATGTCACGAATCTGCTCACCATTTACTTCCCTCAAAGCAGATGACGTTTTTGAAAAATAAACCTTCCTCTGTTCGAGTGTAATGAATTGCAGCTGAGACAGTTCATCTGCTCAAGGCATTTGTTTTTCTCAGTGTTCAGTATAATGACAATGGTTTCAAGATCCCATCTAGCTGAAGCGAAGCCCTGTGAGGAGATCGCAGAGAGTTTGCGTTCCCTCCTGCAACAAACATCATCCTGATTTACATTAATGACCCGGAGCCCACTCGGGAGCTGTGGTTGAGTTTGTGGAGGTATTGCCAGAGAGTACAATGTGGCATTGTGAACATGAGCCCAGCTGAGACTAAAGTGTTCATCTTCTTCCTCTGAGCGTTTGCATGTGATGGTATGAAACTCATCATTGATTGTTTACGAGGAAATAAATCCATTGTGCCTTCATGTATAATGTATTTATTTTGTGCAAAGCATCTCACGCTCTTGCTCTCCTCTTTCTCTGTCTTTCATGGCCTGAGGTTTTGTGATTTTAGGAAATTTGCCGTTGATTGGTTCATGAGAAAACAAAAGCATTGTGCTTCCAGGTAGAATGCATTTAGTACAAAGCACATCCTCTCTCTCTCTCTCTCTCTCTCTCTCTCTTTCTCACAACCTGAGGCATGTGATGTTATGAAATCTGCCGTTGACTGGTCTATGAGAAAGCAAACACACAGAGCATCTCTCTCTCCCCCTCACTCTCTCTCTCTCTCTCTCTCTCTCTGACAAACATGCAAACACCCACGCCATACCATTAGAAAGCAAACAACCTAGTGCACCGAGTGCACATTAAAGACATAGAGCCAGTTGAAACAATAGGAAGCAGGTGTCTCAGTGTGCTGCCTTGTTGGGTGTGCAGTGAGGCGTGCAGTGCTGTTGACACGCCCCCCCCCCCTCCTCATCAGTCCCTCTGGATAAGACATCACCCAATCAAAACACATAAGGATATGAGTGATGGGGGAGATAGCTCCTCAGAGCCCACCCACCATGATCAAGCAATGCCAATGTTTTCCCCATTACGTCTTCACGTCATCCCTATAACTTCTAATAACACCGATGTAATCCGATATTCCAACACGGGATTACAGAAGCACTGATCGAAATCCTGCTGTGGCTTTGGGGTCGGTGCAGATGACAGTGACTTGGCGCGGTTTGAGTTGGCGCCGGTCGCGATGACACTCTGACATATTCTTTCCCATGATGTGTCGACCCGCTATAGTCGTATGGATGGCAGACTTAAACTGCTCCAGCAGGTCAACCGTGGCACCGGGTATTTAAAAATGAAAGAAAGTATGAAAGAATTCAGGATTAATTTGTGTGCCGTTATGTAATTTCAGCAGGAGACGTGTTTCCTTCCTGCCTGAATGGTATATTGTTTATGGTTGCTCCGCTGCTCTTCCCAGTGAAGTCACCGCTTCCAGTAAAAACATACCTTGGAGTAAAGCCATTCCAAGATGAAAGATGGAGAGCTAGTCAACCACTATTTAAGTAAGTGGTTGCTAGGCAATATTCACAGTACCGGTAATATTTACCTTAATTCTTTGCAGCTATAATTAATTTGGCTGGAGATGTTTCGAAAATGTAAATTATTGAAGTCGAAATAATACATTACTCACAGTTCTTATAACAAACATCAGTAATGTACCTGTTGGCTTGAAGATACTGTGCCTGTCAATTAGCGGAAGAAGTTATGCAGGAGGACAAACTGGTTACAGACCTGTTTGCATTGACTCATAGTGCCCCCTAGGAACTGCACAGTCAGGAAAACCCAACATAGAGAAGTCATTTAAGTATTTAGGCACACAAGAATGAATGCAAGCTAAACCCAGGCCTCTTATAAACTCACAAATAGCCTTGAGTAGGCATTTTCCTTCAGAAGCCAGAAACCTCCTACAGAGGTCTTTTGACCCAAGCCCTCAAGCTGCAGTTTCCTGTCAACAAGGGAGAAGATTCTGCAATTAAATCAGTGAAAAAGAGCCAGAGATATTCACTCTGACAATTATTGCATCCTCCATGAGGACTTCTTGAAATGACCCCTTTCAATCCAAATCAAATAACTTGCCAAGTCAGCTGCACAACAAAAGCTTTGCAAATGCTTCACATCTGGTCTGTGAAGTGGCCTTTCCCCATTAGAAGTGTGAGAAAGATTTTAGGTACTGTATGGGGTGGGAATCAATTTGTATGTCATCAATATATATTTTCCAACCACAACAAAAGCCATTTCTTCAAGAATATCATTGTTTTTTCTTGTCTCAGATATTGAGGTGATGCTATGTGTTCCAGAACTGAATATTTACAAGACCTTCGAGATGAAAATCTCAACAGGTTTCCAAAGGAATTCAAAGGATCTATTGGCAAGCTTGCCAGTGCTCATCAAATGATTTATACTGTACAGGTGTGGATACTTACAGAAGCTGCACACCTCAAAAGTCTAGATAAATAGATTGAGTCATATTGCATGAGCCACTTAAAATATCCTGAACTCAGGGAGAGCACATTTCTCGTAGAAAAACTTTGCTAACAAAAACAATGTCTCCGTGGTCTACTGCCAAAGGCAATGACTTTTCCATGTGTCACTTCAACACACTTGCACGCTGCCCTGTTTCAAAGGATAAGAGAGGGAGGTAGAATTCAGTCCATTTGAATGAAGAAATATGACTTGAGTGGCAGGTGTTGACGCACGCTACAAACATTCACACAGGATGTTAGCTTGTGCATTAGCATCACAAAATGCAAAGTACAGACACAACTGCATCATTTGATGCATGCCTCTACATAATCCACTCATTTTGCTTTTATTCTCACACCAGATATCAACTGCTCAAGATGGAATGATCCTAGCCTGACACGTCAGACCCATGGAACGTATGCAAGCTAGCTCCATAGGGTCTGAAAGCTGCCCATTGAGAAATAAACAAATAGTTTGCTGGCGAAAATGGCCATCAATAAAGTCAATTTGACTTACCATCGTGATGTGTCGGTGCCTTGTCTTTAATGACAGAAGGAATTCCTGGCGCTGTGATAACATTTAAGTACAAGAAAAAGACGATCTCTCCATTTATCTGTGTTACCAAGGCAAGGGGTGGTCAGTCTGCCATCAGACAGGGGCGTTTTATCTTAAAGTTTAGAATAGCATACATGCGCGAGCTATGCCTTGTTGCTACTGTTAATACACAACATCATCTTTTTCTTGTACTTTAATGTAATCACAGTGCCAGGAATGCCCCCTGGCATGAGAGACAAGACACCAACACATCACCATAGTAAGTCAAATTGACTTTATTGACAACTATATTCGCCGGCAAGGTATTTGTTTATTTGTCAATGGCCTGCTTTCAGACCTTGTGGAGCTAGCTTGCGTACGTTCCATGGGTCTGACATGTCAGGCTAGAATGATCCAGATGTGATCAATTACAGTCGATAGTTAATTGCTCTCATGAGGGCAGAAACAGATATTGGTTGTGTTCCTGTAATGCTTACTGTAAATTTACAGCAGACCGGTTTTCATTATTTCTTGCCTGCATGTAATAAACAGGCCCATCCCAGTTCACTTTCTTCACTTGCAAATAAAAAGGATAAACTCCCAAGGGATCAATATATCAGCATGAGAACGATCATTAAAACCACAACAGCATCAGTAACAACAATACACTTCATTTACAATAGGCCTGCATTTTATTTATGGGTAATAAAAGTCATGGCCTCTTGCCTTTAAGAGGGATTGCTTTCTCACAATTGAGAAATGACCATATATGCCTAGATCATTCCACTATAGACCCACCATGACTTTGTTTATTCTTTATTGCAAGATATAAATCCTCTCTTCGTACAATGAAAATATATTGTGGAGACCCTGATTGTCCCTAAGTTATAAATCTTGTCAGACACCCAATGGCTAAAATTTTGACTGATTAAAAAAAAAATAATAATAAAAAATAATAATAATAATTTAAAAAAAGATTTGTGGGTAGAATACAATACAATACAATACAACTTTATTTATAAAGCACATTTAAAAACAACAAAGTTGACCAAAGTGCTGTACAGTCAATAAGTAATAAAATCATAACAGTACAAACATAGACACAAATAAAATACACAAAGCACTAAGCCACAGAGGAAGAAGAAAACTTTCATGATGGGATTAAAACGCCAAGGAGTAGAAGTGAGTTTTAAGGCGTGATTTGAAAACAGGCAGTGTGGGGGCCCTCCTAATGTGAAGGGGCAGCTCGTTCCACATTTTGGGGGCTATAGCTGAAAAAGCTCGGTCACCCCTGGTCTTCAGCCTAGTTTTAGGGACCTCCAGGAGCAACGGGTCAGCGTGACCTAGAGGGGGCATGTACTTTTAAAGGATCTGAGATATAGGGAGGGGCTAAACCATTTAAGGATTTGAAAGTGAGCAGTAAAATCTTAAAATTGATTCTAAAACGCACAGGGAGCCAGTGGAGGGAGGCTAAAACAGGGGAAATGTGCTCACGCTTGCATGTGCCAGTCAGGAGACGAGCGGCAGCATTTTGGACTAGCTGTAGCCGTGAGAGAGAGGCCTGACTAATGCCAACATAAAGTGCATTGCAATAGTCCAGGCGGGTGGTAATAAAAGCATGAATAAGGCGTTCAAAATCATTAAAAGATACCACCTTCTTTACTTTAGATAAAAGCCTCAGCTGGTAAAAGCTAGATTTGACAAGGTTCAAATAAGCAGAGTCTGGATCCATGATTCTGATTGGCTAGTAAGCGTCACG
>OMKL01140718.1:0-11194 GCA_900302295.1 Parasudis fraserbrunneri | reverse complement strand
TATGAGTGATTAAAGAGTACACATACACACATATACACACACACACTCTCACATCCACACACACACACACACACACACACACATACGTTTTATAGCTTATCATTGATTGGCTCAGCCCTCTAACAAACCGACACCCCTGTAACCTTTGATGCAGGGAAAGTCATATATGCACAAGAATTCACAACACACACAAACACAAAGTCATACACAAAATAATCCACATGCGAAAAACATGCAAGTGCACAGTCTTAAATATACAAAGGTGCACATTTGAAAACACACACATAGACACATACAAACACACACACACACACACATACAAACACACACAAAGGTCACCTTCCCCAGCTTCATTAAGAGACTGCTTTATTATGGCTGACAGATGTGCCCATAAATCATAGGTCCCCTAGTGGAAGTAGAAGATCCAAAACAAACCCAATGCTGGTAGAGGTGACACACACACACACACACACACACACACACACACACACACACTACCCATACTCAGATCTGACATCTCTGAGTGTGCATTACAGTTAACCTTTCAAGAACCCATCCCACACAGACACACACACACCCCTTTCCTTCTGCATGTTGCGTAAACCACTGCAAAGTTTAGATTACACACTGCTTCACGCTGATTAGCCACAGCTTTGTATCACGCCGTTGTCAAGAGTCTTTTTTATTTACTGCTCCTCTTGTCCCCGGGCTACTTTGCTCTCACCATGAGTTATCGCCAGCACCGTACCTTCTCGTGATGTTGTTGTTACTGGTTGTTTTGAATATCACTCAGGGCGATATGCAACCATTTTTTTGAGAGTGCGAATTAAATTTCACGTGGTCGCCTTCGTGCGAGTGCATGGGACTCACACTCCCCAAAGTCGAGGACACAGACCTTTACGAGACGATCCATTTAGCTGTTACCGTGTTCCGAAAATGAAGCGTTCTATAGCTGATTGTTTTAAAAAGCAAAAAGGGGAGAGAGAGAGTGGAGGAGGCTAGTGGGGAGGGAGAGCCAACGAGAGGTTCAGACTCAGACGCCACTGATGATGAAAGTGCAAGCAGGGAGAGACAGTGAAGAAGAAAAAGTACTCCTTTCAACCATGATGGCTAATGCAGTACCTGTGGTTGCGGTACAAGGGGAAAGGGGGGAACACTTCCAAACCATAAGAGAGACTTGGGCTGGAGGAGGTGAGTGAGAAAGCGAGAGAGAGAGAGAGAGAGAGAGAGAGAGAGAGTGGTTGAGAGAGATTCACTGCAACAACTTTAGAGCGACCAGTGGAATGAAGCTGAGCGCTGTTATTTCCAAAACTGTCAAACTTCATCAAAATAAACTAGGTCTATATGCCTCTATATCATTATAAATGCTCTAGTGTTTTGTCTTATTGAAAATTATGAGTCAACATATTAGGTTATTTTATGTTGACATTGTTAAATTATATAATAGAAGATGACCTATTACTGTATGTCAGCCACTGCTTGTGGCAGAGAAACGTAATATTCAGATTAACATATTTTGCAAATATCAAGTTTGGGGTCACTGTCAATCTTTATATCAATGCAAAACTAGGGTATGCAAATGAAGACAAGTATTAATCAGCATGCAAGCTCACTGATTAATACCATGCTGTACCATGAAAAAAGAAAAAAGGGTGCGAGCAACTGAGAGAGTTGGTAGCACCAGTGCTACCAATGGGAAAAGTTAGCCTGGAGCCCTGTCCCTATGTTGCATGGTGAGGGAACCGTTCACGAAATCTGTATGCTTAGCGTTTTCACAATGTATCACTTTAACCCCAACATCAACGGCAAACCACAAATCACACCACGGCCTGCAGTGATATATTCATGGGTAATGCCAGCTACCATTTTGAGGACTCTGTCAGCTCTCCACGGAGTGATAAGGCGGCATCTGTTATATCCCCCCCGTTTTGTTTTGTTTTTCTCTGGGAGAAAATGGAAGGAAAGTATAAGTCCTTATCTTCAGAGAGAAATGAAGTATTAAAAAGGGGCCAGGCATCAACCACAGACAGATCGCCGTATCAGCCACTAATATGACCGAACTGAATTCAACAGGGCTGAATCCGATTAATGGGCCCTTTCCGCTTTTTTTTTTCTTCATTACAAGGAGATTCTGTTCTGAGAGGAACGTTCTTCCTCCTTGTGAAACTCATTACCCCTGACCTCCGTGCCTTTGTTACCCGCCCCTGTACACTCCACATTGTATGAAATATCTCAGCGTGGAGTTAATCCCAATCTTATGGGGTTTATGAGATGGGTAATTACAGAACACGTATAGGATGATGATGAAGCGCAGTGTGTGGTAGCATTGCGGCTGTTGAAAACTCTTTTTCATGATTGTATATACCTCCTTCAGCCCTCCCCTATACCCGCTTTTCAAGAGGAGAGGAATGACGTTCTTTGGTGTTGTCTCCCCTGGTTAAAAGTCAAATTAGTAGCCATTGTCCACTGGAGGAGCCTTGTGTCTCCCTGTCAGCCTATGTCTCTCATGGTGGTGGCTTTATGACGGCCAATTTGTCAACCCGAGAACGACCATCACTGCCTTCACTCGAATGTCCTCATGACATCTATCCCTAATTAGGGGTAGAACATATTATCTATAGGTATTATCAGAGAGCTTCCGATATGATATAAGCATGATACTTGGGTTGCGATTCAATTATTGCAATGTTATCACAATACCTAAAGATATTGTGATTTCTATCACTGTTTTGCTTTCATTTGAATGCAGTAAAACGCTGAAATAATATCCCTTAGGCAAACAAAATGTCAAAATCAAAAGCAAAGCCTTGTAGACCGTCAAACTGTCATTTGCAAGAATGTCATTATGGTCTTTCATTAAAAGCCTTTCAAAAGTACTGTAAAAGTATCACAACACTGGTTTAAGTGTATCAGTGTATCTTGGGGGGAAAGTAGGCTATCTTGAAAGTATCATGATACCGTATTTTTCCTCATCACTTAATCTTCCAATGTTGTCAGATGAAAGTCAAGTCACTAATTACAATTTTGATGTTCTTTTTTTTTTTACTTGTCGGGTTAAATGGTCATTTATGTGCCAATTGCATGACCCTATGACCTATGAAACATATTCTAACCCCATTGTATCGTTTCATAAATGCATGGTTGTCAATCATAAAGTACAAAAATCTGATATACATAGGTGGCCAGTAAGACACATAAGTGGCCATGTTTTAGGTCCAGGTCTGTTTTGCACAGACTTTGAACCCAATGTTAACACCTACCTGGGACTCTATCAGGATTGGTCCCTGATCAGAACGGAACGTTTGAATGAACCATCCTTTTTTTTTTGTTTTTTGTTTTTTACACATGATGCTCTTTCTCATATCAGTCACCTATACCATCCTCTGTAGGCACATTTTCCTCAAGGGAGTCTAAAATGATGATCTTGGATCAAGGCCCATCATCTGTTGCAATGACCGTTAATAGATGTCATGCTTAGCTCTGCCTCTGTTTATGGGAGCTATAAATGATATGTTCTCTTATCAATTTTAAGATAGTGAAATCGCTGATTTCAGCTGAAAAAGCCTTACTTTTTACAAGTGGTCCACAGATGGTATGATCATTATGAACAGTTTTTGAGGAATTAAGAGCCACTGAGAAAGCACTTGTTTTCTAATGAGACCAAAGGCCATGTTTCCAGAATATTAGTCAAACAAACGATTTGTAACATGATAAGACGCCTATCAGAAAAGGCCTCATGTTATCTTCACATACTTTTACTGCCTGCTTACTCTGCTTATCTCTCCAGGGCTCAGAGGAAACTCTCCTCTACATTCCCCCAATCATTTACTCTTTAATCAAACCCAGTACTGCCATTAATGAGTTCTTCACCAATTGTTAATTTCACCCTGCCAGGAGTGCTTTGTTAAGAGACCTTGACAATGCTCACAGTGCATCTTTTCAACTTTGTATACTGGGGGAGTAAATACCTCAAAATAGGATTTGTGTTGACATGAGCAAGCCAGAGGTGGTGTCTTGGACCAAGATATTGGAACTGAGTTGTAAGAGGTATACACAGGTATGAACTTGAGTGTCAATAACTACATTTCATTACATATATGAGGATTCAGTGAATATATATTACAGAGAACAGTGAGGAATATAATAATACCTTTATGGTTGGCAGGTGGCAGGGTTACCCATTTACGCCACATGCTCTATACTTCTTTCACACCCCTCAAAAGATATCCTAATTACATTTTCACAGGCGAGGGGGGAAACCAAAGATATCAGTACTCATTAAGGTGTCATTAAGTGTGATACTGTATGATTTATGGCTCACGTCACGTTCATCCATGTCCTCCACTGACTCTGCAGCTAGCTTTGCTTGCTCCAACCACGTTCAACCCAGGTGAGTCCAAGGTACAGCACTTCTGCGCTGTCAAAGTTCAGGTACCCACCCTGACCTCGGCAATTACCGTGAAAAGTTGATGAGATCCAGGAGTGGGAGCATTTCACCTGCACCCCTGCTGTTGTGTGGAATATGGATGAGGAGCACCTGAAGAAGAAATCCAGCAGGAGGCCGAGGGGTCTGACCTGCCTCGAGAAGAGCCTGATCCTGCTGTTCTTAGCTATAACCGGAGTGTGCATCGGCCTGGTGGTCATCTACTTCACTGACAAGGCTGAATCCTCCACCGATGAAGGAGGTAAGTGTCTTTATTTCAAAGGAAGGTTAAGGACTTTTAGAAAACAGAAATAGGTCCATGTACAGGCCTCAACTAAGCCTTTCAGGTGTAATTATTTATCTATATATATATATATATCTTTTTAATATATTTTCTCAGAATTCTAGTCTGTTGTCATAATTTATAATGTTCAGTTCTCCAAAATCGTATCTCACATGTGAGGTTGTACATCTGAAAGGGCTGAGGTGCTGGACGGTGAATGATTTAAAAGGTGAAGGATACTTGCTTCTTTAGTGAATCTCATTTATTGAGCAAAATGTCACAGGATTTTTAGAAGCCTCTTATTGATCACTAAGCAAGCCCCTTTCAGGACATTCAAAGATGTTTTTTTTTTTTCAGAGAAATTGGCACCCACCTTTTGTTATATGTAACAATGCTTGAGCAAACCAATAAAACCATCTCAAAATTGCATGTGAGTCTTTCAAAATAGTTTTCTTATTTATTCTGACTACAGCTGATGGAAGTAAATAGAATGACTTGCATTTGATGTTGATTGTACTTTTTTGCTGGCAAGAGGAGGCTAGCTGTCTATAAAACCTGACCCTTCTCTTTGAAAGATATACAGCTAAATTAACACTGCCATGGAAAGGCCATATTATAACAGTCAAATTCAATGTTATTTTGTTTTTGTTTTAAAAATTCACCCTCACTCTTACTTGCATAACTTCACCTTTCTATTTGTGGTTTCAGTTATAAGCATCATGAATGTGTACTTTATTTCTCACCTAATGTCTCTCAGCAGAACAATAAAATAGCAAGTCATTAACCATCCCAGTATTATATTCCAGATATAGGCCCAGGGAGAGCACTTGCTTGCTGGCATCTCATTTAAGATGATGTGCATAGGATTTCCTTGTGAAGTAGTTGTGATTGCATGATGCTATAGCAATTTTTTAAAAACATCTGCTACAAACAGTTGTCAAGCAATGGCTCCATTTACCTGTTTCATGCTTTCGTTGGATCTAAATTGATTCCCCACAAGAAATCCCCTAACAATAGATTGTAAACTGCAATTACTGCATCCAGCAAAGGGATGAAAGAACAAAATCCGACAATAGAGAGAACTTTACAAGGACTATAGAGTGCAGTCCTGATGGCCTTTGTCACAATTAATTTGGCAACAATATATTTTGAAAACATTATACACAAGTTAGGTACCCTTAAAGGGTAAGTTTGGAATGTTGTCAGTCGGAGAGTCCTTTCTCAGCACAATCCATGCTGTGTATCAAAGCCTACTGAATACCTGCAGATCCGGCCAGTTTGCCACAAAATTAATGTACAGTAAAGTAGTGGGGCCACTCTTCAGTCTGTACAAAAAGCCCTGAAACCTACTCGACAGTGTAATCAAAGCAAAGCATTTTCAAGTATGTTTAAGTGCTTTTTACAGTGGCCCCATTTACTTTACATTAGCTGTGTGGCTAAGTAAGGAGGAGCTGGGTATACAGTATGAAGCACAGCATGGATTGTGCTGAGATAGGACTCTAAATTCTGAACTTACCCTTTAATCCTGTAAGGTGAAAGGTTTTTGGAAATTTTAGACGATTTCAACTTGACAACAAAAACAAACAATCATTCTAGAACGGACTACATTTGATTTCCTGTCAGCTAGTGATACTAGCAATCTGCAACACAAAATAAACTTGGGTCAAAGCTGTTACCTAGCAAAACAATTGCACTGAAATTATCTATAGCCTCATCTTTGGAATGTTCAGTTCTCAGAATTCTTATCTCATTTATGACATCATACACCTGAACGTTTTATAGGCATCTTTACACATCATCTACAACGTTTTTATTGAACAAACTTTGCCGTCCTTCAGCATTGGCTTATCACCCCTAATGTATTCCTCTCCACTCTCCTATCAGCAACTATAAAGTGAGAACAAATTCACTCTTGCAAAACCATCTGTATTATTCACCTTGCAATGTACATTTTAACGGACCCCGCCTGGTTTGCAGTTCTGCATGTGGTGTAGTCGAGGGAATACATGGATACCCATCTCTTTTTTCTTGGTATATGAGGAAATAATTCCCCTAGTAGCCTAATTACAATCGACTTACACTAGGCCTGCACGATATTGGAAAAAATTGACATTGCAATGTCTTTATTTTTTGCGATATATATTGTGATATGAAAAAAATACAGGAGCACCATAATTTCACCAGATATATGCAGCTATTATCTTCAATAGCTCCATTTGGGAAGAATGAATCGCTCTAGCAATGATTAGGGTGATTTTGGAGGGGGGAAATGAGGCAGATGTTTAATACTCTGGTTGACTCACCATAACACCATTGTATTCAGATAATACTCATCTATCAATCCAGGCTAAAGTCCATGATCCAACATGATATTAATAATGCATGTTGCTTTACCCTAAAATAAGGGGGCTCATCTATGAATGGGTGGCAGACGGGTGGTGTTTAGAAGAGATCCAGGAGATTACAGGCTGTTTATCGCTGTTCTCCAGTTTAAAGCAGAACATTAAACTTAGAATTAACGTCCTTAACGTCCTTCACAAAAAAAACCAACACTGCTTCCTTCGCGATGTCACTATTGCATATGCGCACATTGCGATATCGATGCTGAAACGATATATTGTGAAGCCCTAACTTCCACCAACCTCCACTTACCCACCTTTTCAACCACCACTACACCGTTGGAGCTCAAAGAATGGTTGGCACAGAAAGGCAAAAAGGATCATAAAAATATAATACAGTAAAATAAAGAGATAAAAAGAGGGAGAAACATAAGTTTAGGCACATGATTCCTACATACTGACTTATACAGGAGTCAGCAGAAATCTACATATATAAACAGAGTTATGTGAGCAAGTCTATTATTGCACAGACATATACAGTACATGTATAGAGTACATACTAATTTTACGTATTTTTCATTTTCCTTTTTATCAATTTTTTATGCTTCTCAATGATTTCAACGTTGTCCTTGGACTTCAACTGCAGCAAGTCTTGTGTGCTGCAATGCAGTGAGAGACATCTTTAAGACGGCAAAGCGACAGAGGGAAAAAAAACATCCTGTCAAAAATGTTCATATACACTGCCAAAAAGAGCCAACGCTTCAAAACAAGCAATGCTGCGTCATCATCACTATCTTACGCACATCGGAACCCCGTTAGCCAAATGTCCTCTTGTGCTTAACCATAATGTGTGCCATAAATCTCTTTGAGAGAGACAGAACTGCAGGCGTACCGGTGCCACACACTCTGAAGTGCTGTTCATCGTAACACACACACACACACACACACACACACACACACACATATATATATATAAACCCCTCCCTTCTCTCTCTCTCTCTCCTTCTCCCTCCCACACTTTTTTCACTGGTTTAGTTAAACCATTATTCATTCTCAGCATTGCATTAAACTAAATATTGTGTGCACTCTTTAATGACAGTGGTAGGTGATGCACAGACATCGATCAACATTTCTACTGCTTTGTTGTTGATTTGAAAATACAGGATGGGAGGCGTTACTATGAAGAGGGGAATAAAGGTATGCATTTCAGGCTATGCCAGGATGCCATACAAACATATGTGGGCAGCTAAAGCAATTTCTTATCATCATTACATGTCATAAGCATTGCAAAAGGCAGTATATTCTCATGAAAGGCATTAACCCCCCCCCCCAAAAAAAGAAAGAGACAATGGTTTGTTTTACACTACCAAACAGTAGCATTAACAATGTGATAATTGAGACACCAATATTCTGCCTGCATGACAAATTATATTCCAGAGCTGTGTTATTAAACACAGCTGTCCTCCAATCACATCCTGTACAGGTGTTACAGCCACTGGGGGAACCCTGATGTTGCTGTTGACACATAATCAATGCTGTTGCCAAGGCATCTCCTGGTTATTTGCCAGTTGATATTCATTTTGCGGTGCGGAGATCCAAAGCTGTTTTTCTTTTTTCTGCATATCATTTGCATGGTAATGGTAAGAAAACAAAAAAAAAGGCAAGGTTCATATCAACTATTCTGTTCATATCTATGAACTATGAACTATGAACCTAACACTAGACAACAGGTAAATATAAGGTTTTTAATTGTATTATATGTATAAAGGTTAAAGGTTACTTTATTTGTCAATTACACAAGGCAACTGAAATGTGTTCTCTGCATTTGACCCATCCTAAGGAGCAGTGGGCAGCCACAGCATATTGTGGCTGTAAAAGGTTTGTTTAGGCTACATTGGATACAGTATGTCATGAATGTGCTATGGCACTGTTATTTCACAAGCATAATGCATTCATAGAGCAATGAATGCATGCTGAATGTCCTGTTAATGTGATCCGTTATCTTTTGTCCAACCTGTTGTTTCTTGGTTTGTTTCATCTGGATCTATGGCTATTTGGAATGAACCTCTTTCGATGTCATTGTCGGTGTCGTCTCCTCCTGGGTGCACAGGTGCTGCGGTTGGCTCGGGGTGCGGCGGTCCTCAGGAGCTGTCTGGAGAGTCGGGCACATTCAACAGCTGGAACTACCCCAGCCACTACGACAACAGCAAGAGCTGCACCTGGCACATCACCGTGGACCCAGACAAGGTAGAGTGGATCAGCGTCACCACTTTGCCACACTTCAGTCATAATGACCAGGCCAGGAGACACCTCATGATTTAGTTTTAGGGTGCCAAAGGACCTCCAAAGGATACTTAGTAACCTTCCAAAGTGGTGGGTTAATTATAGACAACATTGACCAGCATTAGCTGATGTTAATTTCCAGTCCTGTGTGATCAATTAATGGTGTGTAATGACTATTCTTGGATATGGCTACACAGTGGGAAATACGTACCAGGTAAATACTGGCTGTGACTGGCAGCTTATTTTGCCCTCTCTGCCACCTACTTTAAAGAACAGCTCACTTCATTTAGGAGGCCTATCTGATGTTTCACAAACTAGGATTCATGTCAATCTATCCAAAAAGCACTGGCACCCGTGTTTTGTTTTGATATTGTTTGAGATATTGGATGTAGAATTTCTTAACATTTGTTAGCAATGCTAGTGAAAGTCAATAGGGCCAGTTAGCATCAAGGTTATTGGAGTTAAGTAAAACTAAACTAAAAACTAAATCTAGGAGTGAAAAAAAACATTTTAGTTAGCTGAAATAAAAATAAAATCTACACGAAAATTAACTGAAACTATATTGTGTACTTGTAAAACTAACTAAAAGAAAAGAAAAAACATACAGAAAATGTCTTTAGTTTTAGTCTTTGTCAATTTGATTAAATGTGTCAACACAGCAAGCATGAGGAGGCATTGGTGCATATGTTCATTGAGACTGGGATGTCTACACAACTGTTAGTCAATTGCCTTCACAAAGTGATGTGTTTGTATTACACAATACAAGTCAAGTCAAGTCAAGTCAAGTCAAATGTATTTGTATAGCCCAAAATCACAATACATGTCTCAATGGGCTTCACATGCCCACACAGATACAACACCCCCTTGCTAAACTCCCAAGGAAGATAAGGAAAAATTCCCACAAGAAAGAAAAACCTTAATAGGGAAAAAAGGGAAGAAACCTTAAATGGGCAATTCAGCGGGAGATCCCCCCCAACCAGAATGCCAGGTGTTGAATAAAGGATATCTGACTAAATCTGTGCCCTTGTACTTTACAAAGTACGCAGAGGGCCCCTTTCAAATGAAAGCATGGGCACATATTCCAATTGAAATGAGTGAGATGGAGCACATAAGCTACACACAAACCTGAGGCTCTCTGGTGCTTTGGTGGTCTGGGGCCCCTGATGGTCTGGGTCCCCGGGGCATTTGCCCGGTATGCCCGGTCAGTAATCCAGGTGTGTTCCTGGAACTCAGGCTCATCAGATGTGGCCATGGAGCAGGTCAGGGCCTCAGTGTCTTACTCAAGGACACGCCCACAGAAATGGGCACATCGTCGTTAAGGGGAATCAAACATGTGAGCATCTGGTTAGGGATCAGTCTCTCTAACCTGTAGGCCACCCACCAAACAAAATGTGATATACACTGTGACATAGTGTAGCGGAATGATCAGAATTCCATTAACCCTTAACCTGCACTTCCCATAAAAAAAAAGGATTGACACACCAGAATGATTTTTGAACTGTTTACAAACTGTGTATTTGTAGTGTTTCCATTTACTAAACTTAACCCCACCCTTCCTGCATAGCCACCACCACCATTTTATCTTCCTCTTCCTCTCTCTCATATGTTCTTGTCTAAAGGAATGGGGCAATTCTCCACCATTAAATGTGACAAGGTTATCACTTCATACCGCACACTCACACCTAACATACGGCAAGATTTATGGGCAAATGCATTATGAGCAAGCCAGTGTGTGTGTGTGTGTGTGTGTGTGTGTGTGTGTGTGTGTGTGTGTGTGTGTGTGTGTGTGTCAGCATTAAGTAGCCTTGTCCTGCATCCAGCTTCCCTTTCTGGAGAGCCAATGAACACTTGAGTTTTATCACTGTT
>OMKL01140716.1:0-12414 GCA_900302295.1 Parasudis fraserbrunneri | reverse complement strand
GTATGGGAGTAGTCATACTGGCCGGCAGTATAACTGGTAAGGGATATGTACAGATACAGGTATAGTATATATATAGATATAGTATATACAGGAACGCAACAGATGGGGTAAATAAGTAATAAGTAGGTAAATAGTAAATAAGTAAATAAGTATACAGTGAATATAAATATATACGGTATATATAGAGCAGTGTTGTACATGCTATAATACAGAGTTATGTGCAGGTATATAAACGGTATAAAAAGTGAAGACAGTCGGCAGGTATAGGGCATCAGAGTTCATATAGTATGGTGCAGAGCCTAGAGTAAAGGCAATGCAGTTCAGAGTTTATACGTGGGGGGTGGGCTGTCATCGTGGTACAGAGTTCAGAGAGATGACAGCTGAGGAATGCTAGATCTATTTACTGGAAAAGAAAAAGGATTTACATTATATCTCATTTTTATCCAATGACCCCAAACTAATGGTCTAAGTCTATAGGGTTCAGTAAAAGTAATAGATTGGATCTGTACTCTGTAGTACTTGGCTAGGCCTCAGAATCAGCGTCAGCCGTGAGAAAGTGGCATTAGTGCATCCTGACAGAATCTAACGCAGATAGTCAAACCCCTTCTAATGGAGAAGAAAATAATAACCCAGCATCCATTTGTCTTGTGTCACTCATAATTCACCTTGTATTTTGCCATTATCTATTATCACCATAATTACAATAATGGAGGAGCTGTTAGCTTGGAACAATGGACCCTTAGTTCAGTTTGCATCAAATTGACCCACTGTAACTGTAATGATTGACACACTTAAACATTACATACTCTCTTGAATGCTCTTGGGAGCTGGTGGCTTGCGGGTGGCCCAGTTGGTCCTGATCTGACGTCCTCCCAGCCACTGTCCCCCCATGTGAACGATGGCATTCTCTGCATCCTGCAAACACAAATAAAAGACAGCTTCCTCTCTAGATTCAACATGTCCAAAAAGCTTATTGACAAATTCTACCATAATACCTAATGTTATATTTTATTACATTACAATGTACATCTGATATTGAAAAGCAATATTAAACCAGAAACTATACAAATTTTAAAATCACAATCTAATTTCAATATACGGTTTATAACTAGGATTAATTATGTTTGAATTATTTCTAATGTGTTGAAAAAGTAGGATAATAAACAGAAATAGAAATAACCTTCATTTTGTGTTCTTGCACTGGAGGCTTACCAGTTTGTTGTAGAAGGACACAAATCCATACCCCTTTGATTTGCCTGTCGCCACGTCCTTCACAACACGGGCATCCCTGGAGGGCAAAGTGAAAGAAACTTTAGAACACTTTTTCTATTTGGCAGGCGTCAGAACTAAAAAAAGGAACCACGCAAACACACTGAAATGTGAATCCTCTACAATGTCCTAGATTAAATGCACATTAACTATCTTGACCTTGATCTGACCACTGTCTGATGATACTGAAACCAAAGCAACACTTGGAGAAGAAGAGAAAAAAAAAAAAAAAAAAAGTACAAATACATGCAGCCTACACTGTTGTTTTCTGATTCCTTAAGGGTCTTTGCCACTAGAGCACCACTTATTGTTCAATCTTGACACTATAAAAGTAGTCTACTGATTTAAATTCACAAAAGAAGTAGGAACTTTATATGGATTACCATGCATTTCCTAACATCTGATGTTGGTGCTCTTCCTACAAATAGAAATATATGAAAAAAATATCAAAGAGAAAAAAAGGAATTAAACGGCATACATGGCCTGTTAACAGATTTCGTTATTTTTCCTGGTCAATTCTTTACCACCAATATGGAGTTTGGGGAGCTGCAAATTTTGAGAAATTGACATTTTCAGAATTTTTGGAGAGGAGCATTACACTACAAACAATACTATGCAAATCAAAAATGACAATTTACACATATTATGATTTAGAGGAGTACATTGAGTATTGGAGTTTGTTAATCTAAGCTAGGTCATGTTAATACAAAGCATCTACAATAAATACAAAATGGAAAGTAATAGAATAAATAGAGGAAAAGAGACTACATCTGAGTTTCCAGAGTGCACAGTTCCTTCCTGTTAGCCTTCAAGCTCCTGTCCAATCCTATGAGCATTTCTGTAAAATAACCAAAGTGCTATTACTTCACTGAGACCCACAACTACAGATTAGTTGAAAGCTGTTCAGGTTCACACACAACAAAGATCACATTTCTGTCTTATGATTGACATTCAACAACAACTTACAATACTTACCATGTACCTAAATATAAGAAAATGAGGGAGAAAGCTAAAAAATTACACATACACCCTGGGAAAACAATGTGAGGTACTGCAATATGCAGACCTTTTCTTTTTGGCAAACTAAGTAATTAGTTTAGGGGTACACTTTTTGGTAAAGGATTAACTTCATAGCGATATTTACATTCATGCAATATTTATAGCTATTTTGATCAATGATAATTGATCATCAACTATGTTTACATGCACACCAATATTCTTTGCCAAGGTCTTAATGCAACTGAGAATACTCTGATTAAAACATGTATCCTGTGAACACCGTAATTGAATTGTTACTTCAATCAACATCATAATCAGAGTTTATGATTGATGATGATACTCTTTTTTAACAAATCTAAAATCTAAGGTGGAGAATGTAGTGATGGTGGGATTCAAGATGAGATCGGATAACGAGAGCTGTCAGATGCAGGAGGAATACAATTGGGAGATGAGAGAAAGGTAAGACATGGTGATTGGCTGTAGTCTTTGAATGAACATAAGCTGATAGGAGGCTCAACAGTAGGAGGTGTTTAGGAAGTCACTTGAATACTCAAGCTATTACCCCAGAAATTACGGCACAGACTCCAAATCTAGTAAGACTGTCAATTAGAGTTTTTCTTTTTCTACATTCAGCTTTCATACTTCTCGTCTCTCAACACTGGGTAAATTGCAGGAAAGTTGTATTCACATTCTGGGAATACAACATGTTTTGGCAGATTGCGCAAATATATAGCCTACTCAATTTTGGGTCGGATAAGAGTTGAACACTTCACAAATGGACAGAATCAACGTGTGTGTGTGTGGGGGGGGAAGCCTAATAAAGAACTAACTACTACTACTAAACTTTGTAGCCCAGCCTTCAGACGATATCCTGTGGTGATGACAACATTTTTAAATTGCATTGTATGTCTCACTTAATGAAATACTATAGCATGCTTAGTTGACTACTTACAGTTCATTTGTTTTGACGACCTTGTCAACATGTTGTGTAAATATTTTGTTTACATTGATTTCGTTTAATAATTTGCCAATATTTTGTTGCTGTATGTCCTTTATGCACCAACCTCACCAAGTCACATTTCTTGTACATGTGTACTTGGCGAATAAAGAATTCTGATTCTGAGTTGACATAAATCTATGCCAGTTGGATGGCGCATGCCAAAGGGCACATGGCAGAACATTGTGTCAAGAGCAGTGCACAAAGTGCAGCAGAATGTAAATGGGTCATTGTTGTGAAATGGCACATCAGAGAGGGCGCACAGCTTAATCAAGCTATTCTCATCACTAGTGTAAAGGCAATAACTAGATTACTGTGTGCATGTACACATAGTCATAGTTGCTTTTGATTTCAATTTGAGGGCATCTTCTAACAGAATCCATGAGAACTTGGAAGGATAAGAAAAGCATTGCCAAAGCACAACATCAGAAGAAACAATATACCACACTATAAATAACTGGACTGTACACAAAATTGGTAACCTTAAGGTGAAAACTTACGAGATTTTTCCAAAAGGTGCAAATGCAGCCTTGACATCCTCAGTAGTGATCTCAGGGCTCAAATCACCCACAAACACATGGAAATGATCTGAAACAAAAAGTGAAGGACACCAATAGTTCACTTTTACCATATTATATTATTAAGTACATTTTCTTCTAAATTCAAATACTGAAAAACGATGTCTCTCAATATTAATGCTTTAATTTTGGTGATACATTTGAAAACCTTAAGGGCTTGTGAGAGAGTGAGAGGGAGGGAGAGAGAGAGAGAGAGAAGGGAAGGGAGGGGCGTCTCTATGATAGTGAGGCACATCTCTTATTTTCTAAAGCCAATGGCAGGAGCAGTTAATAGGTTTCCCTATATTGAAGGCATATAAACACATTTACAGCTCTTACTACTTACTCTTTAACAAATTTTGTGTGCATATGTGTATAATGTGTATGTTTTGGTAGATCTCAGCCTACCTGTCACACTGCCACTGATGTTGAAAAGGGGTGGAAATATACTATCTATATATCTATATAACTTGAAAGTCACTAGCCATAGGTAATTCACCCTTGTGAAAACCACTATGCCTTTACTTTCACAAAAGTTACTGTATTACTCTACTACAAGCCATTCAAATTCACACATCAACCGTGAGCACCTGGGAGTTAATAACAAGCACATCCAACTGAAAGTTTAAAGTCCTGGGCTTGTAGCAGAGTGTTAGCGAAAGTAAAGCGGCGCTGTGATGTTCACAAAGGTAAACTAGAATGTAAAGTTTGTGAACAAACTTTAAGTTGGCTTGACAAAGCCAAGCTGTAATTGACATAAATATTTCCAACAAGCCATCACCCAACTCTTTCATAGTTGTCTTTGCTTACCAATTATACCTTTCTATGATTTTCCCTGTATTGTTTATCATCACTATTATCATTTATGATTACTGTTATTACCTGTACTACCTTGTTGTATACTTTTTCGAATGTGTTGCCCAATTAAACACCTATTGTCTTGCATTCTGGTTGGGGGGGGGGTCTCCCATCGAATCGCCCATCTAAGGTTTCTTCCCTTTTCCCTATTAATGTTTTTCTCTGAGGGAGTTTTTCTTTATCTCCTTTGGGAGTTTAGGCAGGGGGTGTGTGGGCCTGTGAAGCCCATTGAGACATGTATTGTGATTTTGGGCTACACAAATAAATTTGACTTGACTTGACTAGTTTTGAGTGATCAAAGATAGAACAATCAGGAAAACTCTCTATGACAAACGGTGTAACAGTTATGAAGGATTAGAAATCGGTGAATAAGGGGTTATATGTAGGATGGAGTGATGGGGAAAGGAGAAGAAAGGTGTGTGTGTGTGTGGGTGGGGGGGGGGTTCATTAGTTGGGCATGTCCTAAGTTGTATAGCAAGTTGGAAGGCTCTAGCTTAAAAATGTATAATAGCCACATCCGTTTATAAGTCTATGAGAAAAAAGGGATGAAAAAACAAGTGAAAGAAAGGATAGAAGTGAGCTATCCATACAAAAAGCACAAGCACACGCCACGAGCATACTCTGAAGATGCCCAGCAATTTGGAAGCTGGTAGCTTCAAAGCTGTAGGAGGAGTAGCGTTGACAAAAAAGGCAAGCCAACTTAATTACCTATGCCTTGCAACTTTCAAACATCATTCAAGTCTCATGGAGTATTTTCCACCCGTTTTCAACATCGATGGCAGTGTGAATGTTTAGTGTTTAGTAAGGTAAGCTGAGATCAGCTAAAACACACACCGTATAAACCTACAAACACAAAATTAGCAAAAGACAGGGGCAATCTCCGTTAATGGTGAGAAGTAAAAATTAGATGGGTATGGTCTTTTAACATGTAATTTTCATTTCTTTTTTTACACAATTTAATTACATTACCCATTTTGACCCTGACTGCCTCCCATACTGTAACTTCAAAAGCAAGCCACCTGTGGATGCTGGAGAGTGTGTTTACCTTCCTGATCCCACTGACATGCAAACTGTGAGAATGATGAGTGACCAAGCATCCCCTGAATGTCAGATTTCCAAATTTCCAAATGGACCATTGGATTAAATCAAGTTGTGTGCACTTTGAAGTGATGTCTTTCCACTGAAGCAACAACTTAGTGCTGTCTACAGGCTGAGCTAATGCTATTTTTGCTAATGATGGTAGTCACGTTTTCCCATTCTGAGGGGCCGACAGGTCAACTCTGTCGGTCAATGAAACTATCATAAAATCAGACAACAAATGTATTCACAAAATAGATGGGTCGCCATTCAACGTTACTGAAGACACCTGTGATCGATAAGTATTTATGATTACTTCTGCAAACCATTTCACCATGCATTTCTTCATCACCACAGCCCCTACAGATACATTTTACTATGCAGTTATTATTTGTGTTAATGGGATTAATCACAGCCTATTGTGCAATTAACACAATAAGAAATGTGTTATCGTTTGACAGCTCTTTGAAAAACGTCTGGGCGTGATCTTATCATATGTGTTTGCAGTGTTACTGCTATGGGTCTAATGAGTGTTGCTTGCCAGTAGGTGTAAATGTGGTAGTAATTCAGGTAGGTTCTGATGTTTATTGTTCAACTAGTTAACACTTACTGGATGTATCTTTCTTCTGGCTACTTGGAGTTGTGGCCCAATTTACTTTGACCTCCTGCAGACAGAGCACATAAAGCAGTTAAAAGGCGCTGGAGACAAGAACATACCATCCATCTAAAACAAACTGCTTAAGGAACAATCATCACTAAAATGTTTGAAAAAAGATCATCTGTCTCATCTCATATTTAAAAGGGACTCCTTGACATTTTGAACTTCAGTCTTATTTCTTTTCACCAGGCACTTGTTGTCACATTATTATGACATTTGTCTTTAAGCCCTCAAAACAACCTCCTAACAATGGTAGCATTCCTCACTGCTAGCCATGAGCTAGCTTGAGAAGCAGCACCCATTGGTTTCAATAAGAAATGCCAATGCTACAGGTACCAATAAAGTTTCCTGTTAACTAAAGAGCTGAAACAGAAACGTTTTGCCTGCGTTGTGACAAGTGCCCGGTAAAGAATAATAACCGCCTAAAAACCTAAATGTCCCTTTAGTTTCCGACTAGACAAATTAGCATACCTTTCCTAATATCTTCCTCCCATTCATGGCTGCAAGGGCTGCAGCAGCATGTCTGTGCTCAAAGAACTCCACAAAGCAATACGGGTCATTGCTCGTATGCTGCAAAACAGAAAATCCAACAGAAGAGTTCATCCTTCTGCTATCGGGTTGCTGAGAAGAAAAGTCAGGAGAGGATGTTACAGCATATGGAACACAGCTGACAGCACTGGGCACCATGTGTTACAGGAGGACATGTTCAAACTGTGATCTTAGTGTGTAAACATGTACTAAGATCTAAATCTACACATGCCAACCACAAGATTTGGCATTGGAATAAAGCTAAACCAGTTGATCAAGAAGGAAGCTGAGCTAAGCGGCTGGTTCCTCCAAATGCCACATTTATGAACTAGTGTGTGCAGACAGCAGGCCAAAATATATTAAAGGGATATATTAAAATTGCAATAATGTCAAATATCTTCCTTTGATACAAGTTAGTGTCTCTTTTTCTATACTGATATTTCATAGCCATTTAGTCCTGATTGATCATATATGCTTCCAGGTAAGGCTAGACAATATAGCCTACCTATACTCATGGTTTATCATCTATAAGTGTGATTGGATTGTGTTTCTTTTGTTTGTTTGTTTTTACCTTGCAAAAAGAAAAAAAGCAATACACAATTGTGCTGCATTTAATAGCAAACATTAAGTGAAATTTCACACAAATATTTGAGAATGTGAAATGAAAATAAAATGACGGTTTTAGTTTGATATCACACGTGGAAATGTGCAGATATTGTGATACATAGCAATATATATTTAAAAAATCCATCTGATGATTGTGATTTTTTTTCTATATCACTCAGCCCTACCTCCAGTGCGAGTCATGTATCATTCACATCTGTCAAGCAGCGTATAACAGTTGACGGATTTGATTTTGTGGACAATGAAAATAGGCTACATAGACATAGGCTAACCAGTTCAACTCCATTACATCCAAGGGAAGGTAGAGCTATTGGCAGAGTCTATTCACACAAAGTGTGGCCAAGGGGGTAGACAAATGCGGTCATGTCAACTTGGGACTGGGCTGTTTAACTACACTCACTGGAAATAGTATTGTTTTCCTATTTTCTTCAGCAAATACTATTCAGGCAATGATATGAGACATACCCTCTTGCTTTATTCCACAGGTAAAAAGGCCCTCCATTGATAAACAGAAGAGTGGATGATAATGAGACTGGTAGCCTAATAGTTCAATTTCTGGTGCACTTCCGAACTTATACAATTTCAAACACTGATCAGAAAACATCGGATAACAAAACAGATTCAAGCCTGCATTCATTTTGCTAGTTTCCATTTAACCTTAACAGTTTCCCCATAAGATAGGCTATTCCTGGGTCACACAGCAGAACATTATCTAATGTAGGTTGTAGTTTTTACAATGCTTTAATAATCTCCACCCATGGTGAGATTATGTAATCAGTTGCGTGTGCCGTGATTGTCCGCATTCAATCTTCTCAGGTTCGCCTCCGTTTGGGATCTCCAGCTAAGATATAATGGTTACACCTTTTGAACACAAGAGGGCGATAGCATACTGCAGATTCGCTGCTCAGATCCTCTCTGTCTGGCGCAAGTTTTTTTTCCCTAGGATGGTAACGTGTTGACCACACCCCAAACTAATTTCATTGGTCACTTGGTCGCTCCAACTGCTTCTTCTGGGCTGCAGCTCTCTGGCACCTGTTTAATGCCATAGTGAACCTCATATTGACATTGATATAGGCTACCTATGCATTAATTTTGGGAAAGGGGGGAATAATTATTTAGCTGCACATCAAATGTCAGGACTCACATAACCATCTATTTGTGATGCCAGAATGGACAGATTTCTTGCACATAGGCCAACCTAACCAACTAACAAAAAGGAGGGCAGTCCACATCAAGAAAAAAGAGCAAAAACTGTCAACAGACTATGAAAATGATCTTGCTAATCGACTGTCTAGAGTTGTCAATAGCCGTCAACCCGAGTGTGTCATATGCAGGGAAACGTTATGTTAGCTAACTTCGCTAATGCCAAATGATGCAAACAGTGCTGCCAAGTAAGTTGAAAACGAACTATCCATTCTACAGATAACGTTGCGCTGCAGATTCAGGTAATTCCTTCTCTCTCTCTCTCTCCCTCCGTCACTCACTTACTGAAGTTGTGACATTAACGAGACAGCTACATTAATAGCAATTTTTCAGTTTCTTCAGTCCACTAATTCTGTACTGATATAGCCACATAATGCATCAGCTAGTATTTTTGTAAACTGAAAGTTAAATTCTACCCTAAAGCCATGAAAGATTAGGGCTGTGTCCGATTGCCCAGTCTATTTTGTAATGACAGAACTGTACACACGCTCTCTCCCCATTTTCTGCAATCTCTGCTTGCACATCAACAAGGTCGTTGTCTTGTTGCATCAGTCATAGGCATTGATATCATCCCCAAATCATAACATACATTAGCTTATCATTACTCTCATAATTCTTTTTGCGGTTCTTATTTAATCTGAACAATGTGTTGCACACTTGTCTTGCAAGTTTCATTTAAATAGGCCTACATATTTTTGTGTGATTGATAACGTACTGTGCATATGATCTGCCCTTCATTCCACTACTCTCACCACTGAGTGCACTCCTCTAGTGGAACCATGAGAATTGCAGTCACTCTCTAATTTGCTATTCTTGTTATCTTGTGGGTCATTTAAACAACTCCACACCATTGTTCCTGCTGCAACAATATCAACAAATAGCCTACAAGGTTTTGTCTTTTTACTTATTGATGGGGGTGGGGTTCAGGGTGAGAACTGCAACTTAGTGCACGACAGCCTCATGTATCTTGAGCATGTCACCCCCAAAAGAAACACGTCTTAGTTTTGTACTGTTATACAATTACTTGCTTATTACGTAAAGCAGCTTGGGTAATCACCTACTGGGAAAACTCAAGATTACCTTGAGCGGTGTTCTTTCTTTTGTTGTCTTATGATATAAGTTTGTGCAGCACTGTGCACTTAAAAAGAGCAAGTGCAGATATGGCCCATGACCCCACCTCGGCCATTAATATATTATGGGGGAAATATAGGGCTGGGTGATATGGGAAAAAAATAAATATCACAATATTCAGAGAGATTTTCTACTGAATATCCCAATATCTGCTACAGTATGGAAAATCCAATTGATGTTCATATTGGACTGCATGGTAATAATGGGATGTGTGATACAGTATCAAAAGCTGTAATTTTCAATTAATATTTCAGAAATCCTTTCGTGAGAAATCTGATGTCAAATTTTCTTTCCCAACCCTAGGAGTATATTAGAGCTAGCCTCTATCCAGATGTGGAGAGATCATACTCTATTTTTGAGGTAGGCCTTCGTCAAATTAACATTAAAAAAAGTTAGAAGAAAACACTAAGCCCAACTGTAGTGACTTACCTCAGTGATCATTTTACAACTTTTGCAGGGTCCTATCTGGGTGAAGAGTTGGAGAATCAAAATTTCTGTTACATCTCTGGAGAGGTTACCCACATACCTGAAGAGGATAGAGGAAGTTAATTCAAGGGTTTCCCAAAAGTTTTCAAGTCAAGGACGGCCAGTAGTGGAAAGTCAACCAGTTGACTCCTACAGTCTTAAGCAATGGTTCTGAACCCAAGGTGGTCATTCAAAAGATGATTGGGGGAGGTGGGAGTTCCAAAAACCAATACATTGTCATATGATTATGGCAAAAATCATAATCACGATTATTTTGGTCAATATTGTGATCAAGATCATTTAAGACGATCACGATTTGAGTGACTCTGGAGAGTCTGAATAATGTAGAATTGACTCTTACACCCCAGAAATTAGTTTAATCCAAATCCATGGCTGAACTGGCAAAAATAGTTTCCAAAACTAGACATCATTAATAAAAAGACTCATGAAAAATGGAAGCCATTTCCTAATGCATTAATAATCAAGTCAGTAACAGCTCTGTAACCAAAATGCCCAAATATGCACCAACTTTGAACACTGCTCGGCTCCCAACAGTAGGAGTCAAAGGGTTGACTCCAGAAATCCTTGAGCCACACGCCAGCACTAAATTAGGATTATGCCACAGATCCCCATTTGATAAGATTCTATCCCTGTGGCTCTAAGAGGATTGATGTTGTTGGACATTAGGCTACTTTAGTAACAGAAGATGGGGAGAAGATAACGTGCCATTTGATTAACGCTTTTATTCAAAATGCCTTACAGTACTATAAATGTGAACACTTTTAGCATAGGTGGCCCTCGGTGGGAATCAAACCCCTGGAAATGTAGTGCCATGCACCACAGGAACACACATAATCTTAATATACTCAAAGAGTATTCTCCTATCATGAGGTTGTTTTTTTTTACCATACAATATGTCGCATGGCCACAGGTCATTGGCCACGGTTGTCATTTAATGACAATCACCTGCTATTTTATTATAATCACCTGTTTGCGACCAAGCTGTCTGCGATCGAATACTATGAACTTAGCTTCTATAAACTTTTAGTAGGGTACGGTATTAATTTTGCTGGGGGACCCATGGGACTCTCGTGCAAGCATCCCTGGAGGCCCCTAGCCACTGCCTTGGGAACCACTTAACGTTAAACCTTATATAAAATATAAACACCTGGGCTTGCCGGCTCACTGCCAATCTAAATGAATACGGTATTACACAATTGTTAACGTTCGCTCAATGTTTAATGACTTATAATTAGATGAGGGATTAATATCTAGGTACCCCATGATAAATAACGTTAGTGCCTTAGCTAACTGTTAGCTAATAAGTACGTTAATTGTCTAAATACAATAGCTTGCACCTAACAAACATGTCAAGGTTAAGCTTCTGACCTGACTAACCTTGCCTAGAGTAACGTTAGCTATCGTTATATGAGATTAGCACGCTGGCTTGCTCATCAAGTTTTAGCGCTGACGTTAGCTAACTTAGCTAGCTACCGGCTTACGACATGTTAGCAAACTGTTGTTCTGGGCTAGCTGGCTAATCTACATTACTTACAGGGTTTTGGGGTGGCTATCGTCCTCCATGGTCGATGGTGAAAGCTAGCAAGCTAGCTAATGATAAATAATAGTAACTACGTTACGCCGTAGCGTGCTGAAAAACAAATTACGTTACCAGCTTTGTGTTTCTAGCTAGCTAATGTTAGCTAACTAGCCGGGTACGGTACATACGTCACGCATGGAGGCGAGGGAGCTTGCGTGCGTGTGTTGGAGATGCAGATGATGCAGCTACAGTTTTGATTACTAGCTAGCTGTAATTTCTATGATTGCGACATTCATTAAAATCATTATTTTTCGAGCTAAGAAACCATCTTGAAACACTACAAACAACTATAATGGTGTAACTTATTTTTTATCCCTCACAGCAAACTGGACATGATAAAGATGTTTTGAAAATGACATGGCTGTCAGGGTATGTTTGCTTCCTTCACCAGGCATTTGATAGCCAGTGTGGCTTAAAGCCAGGGGCGTTTCTTGGATATGAGGCTCAG
>OMKL01140714.1:0-14865 GCA_900302295.1 Parasudis fraserbrunneri | reverse complement strand
TAACAAACAACAGAGGAGGAGTTACTATGCCAATTTTAAGATCATGGTGATCAATGAAGCAGAGTCATCAAACAACTGTCGAGCAGCCAATAAATATGATGTTACAGAGTGTAATAGTAGGAGATGGCGAGCCCAAAAAGGACGCCTTAAAAATGCAAACAGTCAGAGAAAAGCTTACCGCGGTCCGCAAATCGTCCGCTTCCAGGAGATTGACAGGAGGGTGTATGAATACGTGACTGAAAAACGTAATGATGAAATGCCCATTACCAGAGCTGTCATTCAGCTGAAAGCCTTGGAAATCGCCAAAGAGCTCAACATACCACCCACCGAGTTCAAAGCTAGCCTCGGCTGGTGTAGAAGAATGATGCAGTGTTTTTTTTTTATAAAACATTTACCAAATGATGTTATAATCAACAGCCTGTTGTTTTATTCAATGTGTTTTTATTTATTTATTTATTTTTTAATAAAAGATGATTTTCAACATTATTTTCAAATGAAATTATTTTCATTCTGAAAACAAGAGTCTTTTTCCAAAAGTCTTTTTCCAAAAATGAATCTTGAAAAAGAAGGGTCGTCTTATAATCAGGGTCGTCTTATATTCGGCACAATGTGGTTTATGCCCACAACGATGGGACTTAGAATACAAACTCATTTCACCACACAGCACAAACGCCCACTAGCTGTGGGGCTTACAATAATATGCTTGTCATCAATCATCCCTCTTATCGATCACCAACCCTACTCAGAGAATGACAATAAAAAGCATGCATACCTATCTGTTAATTTATCCAAAACAGCCAACAAAACAGCCATGGAGCCATCTGTCTCTTTCTGCTTCATAACGTTATTCCCAGGGTCCCTTGATAATCCATGATCTGTTGCCAGCCTGTTGACTCTTCTAAACCACTTTGGACTGGTTTGAAAAGCTCAACAAATAACGACTGTCTTTTTGACATTTTACCAGTTTTCCAATGTGTTGCCTACTTCAGCAGTTTCCAGTAGGCTAGTTCTCGTGCGCTGAAGTCAAACACTGCGGACAGGCTTAATTGCGTGACCTGATTGATGTTTCTCTGTTGTCTGCTAATTGTTTACACTGGCACGCCCATGCCCAGTGTATGTGAATGGTCATGTGATATGCAGTTTCAGGCGAGCTAGTATGGATGGAGATCTTTTCTGAAACTCTGCTAAAATCCTTTTGTGGACGGAGATAGTTTTCGTCTTCAAAATCCGGTCTAAAACAAAAATGTATTAGTGTGGATGCAGTTTGAGTTGTAAAATGTAGGCTATTTGCTGCATTTCGTGGCTGTACTACGTTTTTTTTTTACACTGGAGTAAATCAGGCCTATATTTTAGTATATGATAGGTTAAGAGAGTCCCAAATAGTGTATTTTCCCCAAAAGATCGAACTCTTAAAGAATGTATGTGAATATACAGTACCCCACATTGAAATGGTAAAAAAACAAAAAAACAAATCACAGATTGGAGCTTTAAACTAGGTGACCCACTTCTTCTAGGACATGTTTTACATGACTTTTCATGGAGCAGTGTTGTTGTGGTAGTTGTTATACTGTGATACCACCTCGTCATCTGTTTTAATTGTAAGCACTCTAATAACAGGTGTATTTAAATAGCCAATGAAACGTGGGTATGCAGTACTCCATATTCCTTTGCATACCGTCAACTGCTCCACTGACACGGCGGAGGAGAGAGAAAAGGGATATTGATTTCGCAGTCATTCTGTTGATGCCTATCAAGCACCCTGTGAACCATGTCAGATCTCCATGTTCTGTCTTGGTGTGGTGTTCTGTCAGTGCAGTAGCACAGGGAATCAGTTGTCACTTGGCACCAACTGGGTTACATTAAACATTTTCAGTTAAGTGGTAAGAAAAAAAAAATCCTGTTGGGACTCAGGATGCTTAAGGAACAGGGAAAACCCTGAATAGCTGTGGGAATCGAATACCCCAACTCGGCCAGAATAGCCTGCAATGTGTGGTAGTATTGAGCTAATTTCAAGAGGGTGACTAAAGTGAGTGAATTAGACATGTGTGACTTGTACCTAAAATAGTGCAATGTACTGTAACACAGTGTTGTTTTCCCCATGTGAAGTAGAGTGCACAACACATACCAGTGTGTTTTGTACATACCTTTTATACTTGTTTCACGCTGACATTTGTGTCAAACGTATGTTCAGGTGTAGGGAGATTACCTCCTGTAATCATTGTTGTTGTCGTTCTTCTTCCTGTGTGTGCGTGTGTGTGTGTGTGTGTGTGTGTGTGTGTGTGGCAGTGTTTCCCACAGGCTCTTAGTTTATTTGTGGCGGTTGCAGGTCAGGACAGGGGTAGAGTATGCAACACAATAAGCACTGGTATTTTATCAGGTTGTGAAATGTACTTGTGGTGGGGCCTGTCTGATGTGGAGGTGGGCCGCCACTACTGAGTACGAGAAACACAATATTGCATGCGAAAACCTCCTTTCTTTTGTCTGCTGCCTGTGATGCTTCTGCTAGTCAACCTAAGTGAAGAGGGGGATTTGGCTGCCCCTCTCAATGGTGCTTTTGGAGGCCCAGAACTTAGAACTTAGAGGAGTGATAACAATCGACCAGAAAGTATAACCCCCATGTAAAAGCTAAGCACACAAACCTAGACTTTGATCCAGATGAGGCGGTCTTGGATAGGCTTCAGGAAGAATGCACACTATGTGGTTTGGGGCTGTTTTTTTGGTCTTTCTTTTAGCTGCTACCAAGCAGCTAGTGTAAGTCGGTCTGTCGGCCGGTCCGTCACAAACATAAAAAAAAAAAATTGTTTGCCAACACATAGTATCAACCACAATGATAGATATTGGTGTGCCAACGCATCACAACAAATATCACACCGATCGGCCAGACGGTGGCGCTGGTATGATATGACGGTGTTCTCATGAAACTTGCTGTGTGTCATCTGGGGACCAATGTCTTCACGTGTGATTCAGAAAGTGCTAGCCCAAACCGCATGACTGCCACGGCCAGTGGAATTTTGAAAAAAAACACACCGTTAACATGTAGCGACGTGCTACCCGTGAACGCTTTGTCGTATTTCCACCAAACGTGACACGTGTGTTCGCTCCACGATCGGGACGAAGTGTGCAAAGTTCTGTCATTCGGCCACATAGTGGTGCTATTAAAAAAAAAATCACATGGTAGACATGTAATGTGTGCACTGTAGCTATAGGACTGTAATTGAGCCACTAGTTAACTGTATGCAGATGATGGCTAACTGTATGCAGATGATGGCTACAGTGCTCCGGTGGAGGGCACATGTGAAGACGGCAAGTAACAGTAAGATTGGTGGAAGCTTATCACAGATCACATGCTTGCTTTTTATGTTTGAACTTGGAAAGCCAGGACTGCTTCCCCCATTTTCCACATGCACACACACACACACACACACACTGCACACATGCACGTACGCACGCATGCACGCACGCGCGGCACACACACACACACACACACACACACACACACACACACACACACACATATACTGCAAACATCTGCCATAACAGGATTGTTGCAACTAAATGTGTACAATGTATTTAGTATGATACAACGGTAACTTGGGATATTGGTCAGTGTTGGAGTCAATTCGTTCAGTTAAAGGTATCCAATGGAGTTGACCACTAGTTGAGGAAATTGGTGCTATAGCGCACAGTAGGAGAAAAGGGGTCCCAGAAAATTGTGTATCACATGTTCTTCCTGCACGTGCACAAGGACGCACGAGCACAGGTGATGTAGAACACAAAAAGAGTGCACTGGAGGCATGTAAACATGCCCTTGTGCTTCTGATTGATTGGTCTACATTATTTCCCTCGAAATCTAACAAGCTAACTGCCTGTCAATCAAAGGATGTCAGACACATTACAACTTTGCAAAACCGTAGGTGAAACATAACACGGATGGAATACAAACATTGCGAGAGCAAAGAAAATGGCAAAAATGGACTTTGCAAAGGTTATAGACCTGGGGAGTAATGTGATAGTTTTAAGACCTGCCTGGTTCCGGACAAATTTTACCATAGGGGTTTCTCAAGGTAGAGGGTTTATATGGTTCCACTTATTCAATTGGTCTGACATTTGACAGGAGCAGAGTTGAGCACAATTAAATGAGATCTACGTTTTTACATTTGAGAAAGAAGAGAAAAAAGCCATGGGTACAAGACTGTGTACCTATAAATTGAATCTTTACTTGTTTCCATGGTAACTACTACAGTACCCATAATGCCACACCATTTGAAGACCAGTCTCGAGCGAATGCTGCAGAGCCGAGAGGACGACGTTAGGAATCCTAAACAGACAGAATACACCATTGGAATTATATACTCATGATTACCTGACTCGTTTGTTTTTAAACGCCGTAGTTTTCATGTTTTGTATGCTTTATTGATAATGACAAGGAATACAAACCTCGAAGTAGTTCTCTTGTGATTGGTCGAAGATGAGCGAGGCGTTAGGGGTACAGTAGTTATGATATAAAACACATTTTCTTAAAGATTAAGTTCAAACATTTACCTTTATTGGTTGTAACAGTATAAGAATTAAATAATCTATACCTCCGTCAATGATTATGAACCTACACAATACACTTTGGCTGTAATACTTATAGTTTTGATCTTCAATGGGTGGCTACAATGGGGGGAAATCACAGGTGGAACCTCACTCCCCAGGTCTGTATGAACTTTTATTCAGCTTTTATGCTATAGAACAATAATCAAAAACTGTCTATTTGAGTGGAAATGTGAATATAAACAAAAGTGTGCTGTTTACATGAAAACTCTGTTGGATACCTTAAAGGAAGATCATTTTTTTCAAAATCTGAAATTGAAAATCTTTTGCTTTAAAATGGTTCTTATATCCATGCTTTAAATAAACGATTGAGAATGGAGGATCTGTCACAACAGTAAGTGACTGAAGTCCAGTTTAAATTTTACTTAAAATTGGTTGAATTGAAAGTGAACTGAACCCAACCTTGCTCTAGTGGACATTGACACTGACAGTTGACTCTCCCTTCCCAAGAAAATTTCGACGCCTGTCAAGTCCATGTCTCTATCTCCCCGTGTTTCTGAGATTCCCACCAAAGTGTCAGACGGGCCGGCTGGCAGGGGCTTTCCTGGGGTTTTGAAGATTTTTGATAAGGTATGCGGTGAACTGAAAGTTACCTGCGGTCCCATATTGCATTCCAGTGGATGCTTTGGCTGTGGGGAAACAGTGCGGTCTCTGTGCTGTGTCTCTGGGGAGGCCTATCATCTCACTCCTACCTGCCAGCGTTGACCTGCACACAGACCCTGGAACAAGACCTCCTCTGTGTGTTTCCCCATGGAGAGGTGCCCAGTGTGTGCTTGACCCGGGAGAGGGTTGAGATGCCTCGGTGAAGTTAACCCCACTCACTTACCTTTACTGCCTGTGCATACAGGAATTTAACCACTTGGAGCCATTTCCATCTTTTCATCTCAAATAATATTCACCATATTCCACAAAAAAAAGAAAAAAAATGTCACAACATATTAACAATTAGTTTTAGTTTTTTTCTTTTTGCATTTCTGGATTCTTGCATTCTTTTGGGTTTATATACTGCACACTGTGGTTTTCCAACTATTGCCACGACAATGAGAACGTACTACACTGGCTTCAAGTCCTCAAAGGAAATCCAACAACTTTATCACTGGTTTTGGATGGTTGGTGTTCAATGATCTTCTTCAAAATTGGACAACTTTGGAAGCAGAAGGGACCAACAACTTCTGTAATATTTCATAATGACCTTTAAGCAATACTGAACTTTGGAAGAACCTTGGGTTGTATCGGTTCCTGGCCACGATATAAGTTCATATACTGGCACTTGCCTCCATCGGTTGCTCCTTTGGTCCATTTGTGGACAACGGAGATTCACTTTTTTTCTTCTTGCATATAGGTTTTGCAAACCGAGTCTTAAAATCATACTTCCAGATGACCGCAGATGAAGCAGATACTGCTGATGTATAAAACAACAAGTTCTGGCTTCAGACTCCCCCCACACTCCCATGTGCAATTATTGATGAAGAGACTGCTGCCTAGCAGGTAGAAACCAAGTAAAACCAAGTAGCACCTGTCTGCCAGGGGAGGTACTGGCTAAGCAAGAACTTAGATGAAGAGAACCGTTTAGTTTACAAACAACTTTGAGCCGGAACCTATTGTTTCGTACATGAGCAGGGTCCAATTTGTCCACATTTGTCGATGTGTTGGAGGGATGATTTTGAGACTCAGTTCGTAATACCTGTGCAAGTGAGTGGAGACAGAGAAAAAGGTTCTCTCTGTTCCCCACGCACAGGACCACAGGAACAACTGATGATGGTGAGTATATGGGTATTGTTCTATACAAGCCATACAACCAAAGGTTCTACCAAAGTTCAATGTTACTTAAACTTGCATGCCACCAACAATTTTGGCAAAGTAGATGTCACATATTGAAATGGAGGAATGGAATGAGACAAGATGAAACAAGAAGAAAAGGGGCTTTCTTTCTTAACATGATGAGTACAGTTATCTACACAACTTATTCAGCTACATTCAGCTTCCTGCTGATGCTAATCCTCTGATTAACAACTAAATTTCCTTTGAGCCACACACAAAACACCAGACATTTTCTCTTGTGAATGAATTTGAATGAGTCGCAGTAGACCTGAAGGAATGCCAGTCATAGATATTTGATATACCCTACCCTAAATAATCAAGCAATCCTTTCCCATTATTATAAAGCCATTATTAACTAGAGACTACTTGAGATTACAGATAAGAGAATCTACTAATGTTACATGAAAACTTGAATTGCTAAAAAAACAGTACCAGTAGTAAACGAGTAAGTGTGAGAATGACACAAAAGATGGTAAGAGTTAGGTTTCAGGTTAGGAAGAGTGAATGGGTCGTGCCCAATTCCCAGGAAAGACGTTTTTTTCTTTTCCTTGCCACCCACTCAAGACTTGGATTTGATTCCCAAAAGTGATGCAACACCTGTTTGGAATTAGGTCACTGACTGTAAGATTATACAGAGAGATTTTTACTTATTCTGCCACATGCCTGCCTGACATTTCGTGCTGTAAAGATCTCCTGATGTTCTCCCGAAGAACCTCCAACCATTTCGTGAAAAAACTGTGAAGATATGAATACACCTTTGAATGAAGATTCTTAACATCTTCCCCTTGGCACTCTGTGGTTACCTATTTGATGTGTATTAAATCATTA
Organism: Parasudis fraserbrunneri; assembly: GCA_900302295.1. Classification (NCBI taxonomy): domain Eukaryota; kingdom Metazoa; phylum Chordata; class Actinopteri; order Aulopiformes; family Chlorophthalmidae; genus Parasudis; species Parasudis fraserbrunneri. The sequence continues at coordinate 7,620 of OMKL01140714.1, read as the reverse complement.
CATGGGAGAAGTTTTGCATCTAGAGCCCACTGCAAGCTTAGAAATGTCTGATGTCTGTGAGCCCTTTATCCATTTTGAAGTTAAACACCATTACTTTTAATGGTTCTTGGTCAAAAAATGTGTGAATCCAATGAGCGTATATTCCTTTTACAAATAGCCATTCAAGACATTACTGAATCAGTGATGCATAAAGTTGCCCTCAAAGACTCTGGAACTGGAAGATAATAGGATACAAAAGGCGTTCATTGAGCCACTTAAAGCGGCTTTAATTCGGTTGGCAATGCACAGTGGATAGAATGACATTCCAAATGATAGATTAAGGCCAAGGGCAACTGTATTTCCCCTGCTAAAAGTCACGGTTGTGTGCCCCTTTTCTTGAAATGTAAAACAGAGGCCTAACTTCCACCTCAGCTTCAGACCTTGTGGCATGAGAACAACATAGTACACTCCCTTTATCCCTATACCATCCCGTTTCTATGTCTTTGTGGGCTCATGAATGTGGCCTTTATGCAGCCGTTTTGTTGATATTTCTCTGCAGTGGGGGATTTTCTTGTCTTCTTTCTAATACTTGGCAAGGCGACGTGCCGTTCAGTCTTGGCAACGTCGAAATCCCACAAAGTCTCCCTCTGGGGGCCTTTGTAGCCATTCAAAACACATCCCAGTGATGGACAGAGAGCCCAGCTCTCCCAGGTCGCATCCCAGTCGCCTCAAAATGTGTCTTTTGTTGATATTTGCGGTCACTCTCTTTGCCCGGGGTCTTTTCCACCAAGGTCGGATGCCACAGGGCTCCAAGGGTAATTACTGTGACAGTGGAGCAGAAGTTGGGCAGGGCTACCCAGGTCGCCCAATCATGTTTTCATCATCGGGAGAATGTTTTTCTTTGGGGAGGTAATAAATCCCCCCTTTGACATGCTGCATTTACTCTGAATACACACAGGAAGAAAGACCCCACAGCTTTTTTTCCCTCTCCATTTTGCACCAATGCTTGTAACAAGCTGAGGCAGATCATTGTTGCAAACTCGCCCTCACTGTTTTTTAAAGGATAGGTTTGCACACTTAGGCATACCACCGTGGAGGAATTTCATAGGTATTTGCACTGGAATGCGGTGTCTCAGTGGACTGTGAGGCATATGTAATGGCTGTAATGGAATTCAGCCACAAAGTTAAATGTATGGACCATTCACAGACACGATCAAAGTCTCATAGAAAATTAAGGGGTTTGTTTGTGTGTTTTCATGACGAGATTATGTTTAGGCGCAACAGTCTCTGCAAGAATAGAATATGGACGGAGTAAAGCGTAAGAATTATTTGGACTCTTGAATATACTGTATTTGAAAAATCTGTGTACAAATGATCTCTAATTGGACAGTAGACTAATTAAAAAGTCATGTTGAGTAGTGCTCTGAAGAAACGTGTTTTGAGCATTCCTCTTTATGATTATGACTGTATTCCGTGTTTCAAATCCCCTAAAACAATCAATCCCGCAGTTGGCTGTGTGACGGAGGAATAGGGCTGTCCTCCACTGAAGACATACTTAGTCGACTCATTGTCACGTAGGACTTTGTTGACTAATCGATTAGCACGTCAAAAATCTTACCAGGGATGTGGTTATAATTCTTCGGGGGATACAACTCATTCAACATGGGAAAAAGCGTACAAAACGACGAATCAACGAGCAAATCCTTGGTTGGCTCAGACCAAATGGACAGATTAGTCGACCAATCGACCAAGAGGGAACAGCCGTGTGGAGAAAGCCAGTCACTTGGTTATTTTTGGTATGATGGGAGTGGAAACCTGATAGCCCTTCATAAATATACCACATGTGCCACACTCCCACCCTGATCTCTGATAATGAAGGGAGCGTGTCACACCCCATGCAATGGGGGGATGGAATCCCAAATTCAATCACAGTCCTGGACCTGCTGCTGTGCATGTGTTACACACGGCTGAAATCCTAACACTGGCATGCCATACATTTACCACGTACATACATACAGGCCTGGTGGTTTATTTATGGTATGTTTCTCCTGCTGGGCTTTTAATCACAGTCAGGGTTGGGAAGTAACAGATTACATTGGACAGGATTACAGTAATGGCTGACTACAAAATAGTTTATTAGAAGCACTGTTTAAAAAAAAAAAAAGAAAAAAAAATAGAAACTTGATATGTTTTAAGGCATTTTGATTGTGCTATTATATTATTTAGCAAATCTTGAAGTAAGGTTTGCACCGTTTTTGCCATTTGAAGCTTCAAATAAGGTTTTCAAAGCTTTAAATATTTGTGACAACAAACATTGCGTCACCATATTTGGTCTTTTAAATTAAAACAAGTACTGTCGCATTACAATCATCACTTAAAATGCTGCCAAACAGGTGAAATGTTAGACATCATTAGTCTAGAATTAGTGGTTCCCACCACAGTCAGGACAGCTGAAACCCGCTCAATCTTCCGCCGCAGACTAAAAACCCACCTATTCAAACAATACCTCACGTAACTTATTGATACTTAACCAAAAAACTAAAAACAAAAAAGTGTATATATATATATATTAACACTTTCTTCCCCTCACAGGTTTGTACTTAGATATGCACTTGAGTTATGCACTGGATTATGGCACTATGATGCGGGTAATACCACCGATTGTTTACTCTTGAGTTGATCCTATCGGCAGTTTCTGGTGTGCACACACTTGTAAGTCGCTTTGGATAAAAGCATCTGCTAAATGACTAAACTGTAAACTGTAATTAAAGGTGAATACAGTATAACGTGTTCTTCCTGAGCCCAGAACAGCTCAGTCAGTATTTGTGAATGTGCACCACTCTCTCCTAAAGCCAGAAATCAGAGGAAGAACCCTGCAGTCTGTTATGTCACCTGGATGTAAAATCTGGGCCTGCTCCATAGACAATAAATGGGGCACTGACCTTGTGGAGCCCTAAAATATTAAGTTGAATTCTCACACCCAAATGAGATTTATATTGTAGTATTACTAACAGAGTTTAAACCTCATTTGGGTGTAAGAGCTCATGCAAACATTTTATGGCCTCACAAGTCAATATGCCAAACTTGAGGGTCCTCTACCATTGGTTTCTAGCTTTAGGAGAGAGTGGTGCATGTTCACAAATACTGACACAACTGTCCTGGGCCACACGAAGAACATATGTGAATTCTTAAAATGGGTGACATTCCCCTTTAACTAGTGTGACGACTGCTTGAACATGCTCACTCACACATGCATGAGTTGATGACCTCTTCCTTACAAAGAAGTATCATGGTAGTTTGATGGTAATTTTAGTTTTATCATGGTACCAGCCATTGTATAACTTTTGTACTTAAAGGTGCTGTTAGTGATATTCTTTTGTTAAAATAAGTGTTAAATAGCTCTACATTCAGACAGCCACCACTGATATAGAGTGTTTGGTCAGTAACATGGGTCTTCCAGTCCCCTCCGCTCTGCAGTAAACAGAAAATAAATTTTATGGTATGCCGTTCCCACTTTATCCAATCGGGAGAGAGAACTCCACACATGCATGGGGAGCAGGAAAAACATGGCTTGCTCGAAAACGTTCTCTTTTTCCACCTAAACGGTTCACAAAACTATGTTTCTGACAACAGTTGAGGCAAGAAATAGGATATGCAATTGCTGGATCTTAATTCATATTTGATCTGCCATGCCTAGTTTGACAGGAAGTTAGCCAATTTAAACCTTAATTCTGATGGTAATATCATGGTATTTCCATCATTTTGTGGTCACTACCATCATCGTAGTGAATAAATGTCTTGTCCTTCATGATGAATGAATGACTAAATACATTTCTGTATTAGTGTAACATTTTATCTGCAACTGCACAGAAAACCCCCACTGAAGTAATTGTATACGTACTGGTACATTATAATAGCTGTCTAATGTGCACCACATTCAAATGTGGATTCAAGACTCAATTACCTGGGTTATGATTGAAGCTTTGAATTATTTGGTTCTGAAGTAATGATTTGCAATAATTGTAGATGATGACATATTTAAATAACTAAATTGGAATTGTTCATTTAATTGCTTATATACTGATAGTATTCCATCGCAGACATCTTGCTTGAAAATAACAGGTGATTGTGGGCCATATTGAATGACAAAACACATCATGAGAATATTATGAATAGGAGGCAAAGTAACACAAAATTAACCAAAAGTAATCCGATTACATTATTAAATGTGAATATACCCAGTGGGTGACTACAGTTGTAATCGGGTACCGTTCCAGTGATCAGTGAGAGATTACATTTAGAAAGTAGCCCTCCCAACCCTGAGTTATTTACGGGACCCTCCTCCCCACTGTGCTTTTAATCACACTTCATTCTGGCACACAATGGACACAGTGCCTCTGAGAACTTAATCTGCCACTTGTGTGCCTTTTGCATTTCTATCTGCTTTGGCAAGCCTTCGCGTGTCAGACGTGTCTGAAAATAGCCTGAATACCTCAACATCATTGTATCATCATATCCCTCAGGGGCTCTTTAATAACTGTGTAGTGTGTACTAACCAGTGGACACTGTACACTTACTCGTGTAAAAGTTACAGTACAGTGAGCACACACAGTCTCATAGACGCAAATCGCATTTCCTGTGAGCTGCCACTAAGGGCAGAGTGGCAAACCGTGAGTGTGTGAGTGGCTGAGTTACTGAAGGAGTTAGTGTGGTCATAGAGGTGCCTCACATCTAAAAAGACACATTCACAAGCATATTATTACTATATCTTGCATTTGCATAATGGGTTGGAGGCTTCACAGTTCTTTTTATTAGATGCAAAGCACATCTGTGACGGCCAGTATCACTAACTCACTCACAGATTCACTCACTCACTCACTCACTCACTGTTAGCCGCTCTGCACCTACTGGTGGCTCACAGGCAGTGCATCTGTATATAAGCTTTGCATCAATGACACTGTGTCCTTGTTATAATGCAAATTACTTTCAGAATCATATTTCTTCCCGTCGTATAGTTCAAAGAAATATGGCAACTGTGATGTCACCATACTTAAACTCATGCTTGTGGACATTCTTTAAAACTCTGGGTAATATATCTACTGAATACTCTTAAAAAATAATCCTACTTATTTACTAAGTAAAATACACATACTCATAGCATTACACTGGTAGCCTCCAATGTTTTATCGTCCCTGAAAAGTTGAGCTGCTCTTATCTTAGATAACCATAATGGACCTATAACAGCCTGAAGACAGATAACTTGCCTTTAACTGCATTACATGGATTTGAAGCAGCTGCTTTTAATGGCTGCATTATCAGTTGATTAGCAGCTATTTCCATTGTCATGCTGTTTCTTATCGTGTTGGTTTGATAACATTCCTCTTTGTGCCACATTCCTGTTAGCTAGATCAGTTCTGGTTTTGTGTAACTGTCTCCTGGCAATGACGCCTACTGTAGCCAAACCTGTGTAAGGAGAGATAGGTCTGGAGCCTGGTAAATGTCACATTATATCAGTTCCGTGCTCTGTTGTTTGGCTCTCTGGCCTTCTGGCAACACCAACACATTTGTGCACAGTTTTTTCCCATTTGCCTATAACCATTGGTAAACACTTTGGAAAGAGAATGCCTAATTTCTGTGCAGTGGTAGAGAGGGTAAAACATTAGAAAAGCATTATATTATTGTTCCACTATGACTTGTTTACAAGATCTAGTAATAAGACACACAGTTAGTTTATACATTTTTGCTGATATATTTCTCATATATCAACACATAGCAACTGTTCTTTTGCACATAGCAACTGTTGTCTCTTCCAACATGGAGAACAAATTGGCACTCTAAACATTCACTTGTTGGCCAAGCTACAACGCCAGAACTCGTCATCATTTTCATCATTTCAATATTTTCTCAAAATTCTACCACCTGCATAGCTTTCAATGGCTTGTAGCCATTGTGACATCACCATTAGAATGTTCAGTTCTGAAAATTAGAATCTACTGTGTTTAATATAGGTGATATTTATAATTTTGGCTACAACAGTAAAAAAAAAAAAAGAAATTCACATCAAAAGAAGTAGTGCCTGTGCAGTGGTATCTCAGGAAATGGCAAGGCTTACGAGTTGCTAAATTTAGGCCCAAGGCACTAATTAAAATGAGGCAAATTACCTTTTCAGTATACCTCACATTATGCTTTTGTAAAAGTGAAGACAATTCATTTTCATTTGGCAAACTTTTCATTTCACATTTTCCTCATCAGTGGTGCACCTTACCATACTGTTCCAGACTTTGTTATATCAAAGTCTAGACATTTACCTCTCATAAATATTGACATGATGGAAGCGTATTCCTTTTGCATTCCTTCCAAAGACTAGCCAAACATTTGGATTTCCATGAGACTTTTATCTGTTTGGGCTCAAGTACACAACATCATCTACTTCAAGTCTGGGTAGGTCACCGGTGTTTCAACTGGAGACCATCAGACATGAAAGGGAGGAGAACAAATAAACACAAAATTTACATTCCTTCTCTTCTTTCAAGTCGGTGTAGTCAAAACAGTGACATAGCTGTATCTTTATAGAACATAGGTGAATGGAAGAAAAGGAGTTTGGTAGTGTGCCCTTTCAGTTTGTTGTTATGACTACAGTATTTATGATTGAAATCATAGCATTTGGTTCAAAGACCGTGATATTTAGATGCTGGCCTCATGAGGAACTGGTGATCTGTGACCAGCAGATGGAGATATTGCCATGGATTTTATTTACTTTAAAGATTTTTAATTGATTCACATAAACATTGAAATAAAAGCCCTCCTGACTTGAGTTGAACATATGGGCACATTATTAAAGGGGAATGCCACTCAACTGAAGAAATATTACCTATGGTCTAACACAGCCAAATCAATATCTGTGAACATGAATGACTTCCTCCAAACGCCCGATATGCCAAAGACCTAAGGGTAGATTTTCTGGTTCAGAACTGTACTATAGAATAAAGCTCACTTCGATATAAAAACGAAAATATTCTTTGGGTCCACAAAATCATTCTCCCATCATTTTCTAAGGAGCAGTTTCAAGCATTGCATGTTGATGACATCATACCGGTAGGTTCAAGCGTTTGTTTTTTTCAATCTGGTTTCTGGCTTTGGGAAAGAGCGGTCACATTAAGAGATATTGATTGGACTGACCTGCTATGCTGTCATTGTTATGATATGACCTGTGGAGTGAATACAGGCACACATTTATTTTAAACTTAAAGTGTTATAAGAAATGATCTTCTAGTCTGAAATCTGCTGTGTAATCTTGTTACATGAAAAGAGACATAACGTTTTAATGAAGCTGTTAACGATGATTGTTCCTTCATGAATATATAATGAATCGTGTTGTGAGGTTGTTGTTAATGCATCACGTAAATCAATCACAAGGAAGTGTTACCAGGTTACAAAAGTTTTGCAGGGAATGAAACTGCAACAACCAGTTTCCTCTGTGTGATTCCACTGTAAACACAACACAAGGGCAGCTAGGTGATGGGTCTCTCTCTCTCTCTCTCTCTCTCTCTCTCTCTCTCTCTCTCTCTCTCTCTCGCCCTCTCTCTCTCTCTGTGTGTGTGTGCACGTATGTGTGTGTGTGCGTGCGCGTGTGTGGTGTGT
>OMKL01140712.1:0-14671 GCA_900302295.1 Parasudis fraserbrunneri | reverse complement strand
GTAAGTTATTGGTTATTACCTCAGACAAAGAGGATATATTTTCACCCTGTTTGTCTGTTTGATTCAGTCTGTCTATCTGTCTGCCTTTGATCAATATATCTTGAAGAACTGTATTGGTTTTGTTGACCCCATGACCCTTCCTCTACCACCACCACCACTTTCAAATTCCAAATATTTCCAAGATTTTACTGATTGTCCTTGACCTGATAAGGGACTCGGCACAGAGAAGTTTCACAATGAAAATATTTCCAACTCTTTATCTTGGCTTTCTGTGGCAGAGCTACTCTTTTGGTTATTTTTGCATTAAGAACAGGGTTTTAAATACTTGGTTTTTTTCTTACTTTTTTTTTTATCTCCAAGGATTGGAGTACGCCTTTGACAAGCTGAACACTCTGAACCAGGGCACCCCTTATGACTACAACTCTGTCATGCACTACCACAGGTCGGTAACACCACAAGAAAAAAGAAAGGAAGAAAAAACCAAACAAGAACTACAGTATATACTAATCCCTTTGATTATTTCATGATGATTTCTCTCCCAGACAAAATGTGTTGTTTGTGTTGATCCTGCAATGCCCTTTTTGTGTTACTGACCTTTTTATGGACTTTATGGACTAACTGTCCATTATTACTCCAGAAACCTTATTTCAATTGTAAAATGCTGAGTATTGTAAGATTTTAAAAGCTATTGGTGCACATGCTACCATTTTACTATAGGAACTGTTAATTCAATGTTATCAGTCTATTTTTAAGTCATTGCTTCTCCATTGCTAGGAGAACAGCTTGGGCCCAAGTATATTTCCTGTCAGCTATTGTATTGGCAAACACTACAACAGGAAATAAACGTGGGCCCATTTAGAATGTTTATGAAAAGGTCTGTTAAGAATGCATTGGATCCTTCACTATTGCCACGTGTCTGTGTGGTTTCAGGTATGCTTTCTCTGAGAACAGCCAGCCCACCATGGTGGCCATCCTGGACTCCAGTGTTGTGTTTGGCGAGGCCACTGAGATGAGCCAGAATGACATCATCAGACTCAACAGGCTGTACAACTGTAAATAAACCAGACAGGTAAAATTCAATAAAGCCACTTAAAGGGGAATGCCACCCATTCCTGTGTCCCCCCCAGGACAGTTCAGTATTTGTGAACAATCATCACTCGCTCCTAAATGTAGAAATCAGAGAGAGCGAACCCTCTAATTTGTGATGTCACCTGGACGTAAAATATGGGGCTGCTTTTGTGACCCCCGCTGACTTTGTGGTCCCATAAAATGTTACGTTCTCACACCCCAATGTGGTCTATATTCTAGTATATCTTGGAGGATATAAGAGCTCACACATACAGCATTTTATGGGACCACAAATCAGTGATCCATGCCAATGGAGCAGCCCCAGGTTTTGCATCCAGGTGACATTACAAATTCAAGGGTTCTTGCTATGATTCTTAGCTTTAGGAGAGAGTGGTGCATGTTCACAAATATTGAATGACCGGTCCTGGGGCAGTAATATATGTGATTTCTTTACATGCTTGACATTCACCTTTAATCAGCTTCTATGTCTTCGGATGGTACAATAGACATCAATCTACAGTGCTTTGCCTGATTCTAATTTATTTCAGCTACTGTATACTACCTAAGGCACTTCAATATATTAATAGTCTGTCATAGTATTTGGATAGTAATTCAACTTAATGTATTTTTTTAAACAGGTGGTAGAGACAATCCAAGACATCTTGGCATCCACATGAAGTTGTTCTGCAGCGATTAGCATCTACACACTGAAATGAGCTTTGGATGGTCACTGGCCTCAATAAAACATCATGGCAAAATATATTCTCACTATGAATTTTCATGTTACGAACAGTAGTTGTCATATTAGGACATGACTAAACAGTTTAACACAAAGTGATTATATCTTACCAATTGCTTAGGTAGCTTCAACTTAGTAGATACAATTAGTTTATACTGTATGCTATGACAATTTAAGCGAACAATCCACCAAGATTTGTGTTTAGTTCTTGTACAGCAGTGTTCTGGTTATGTAGCCTTAACTTTCACTACAATGAAAATAAAGCCAATGATGTCTGTGTGGATCTGGATGTCAAAGCTCAAATAAACATTCTCTGTCCACATGCAGTCTCCAATGAGCAACTTAAATATTGCTGTCCCATGTTTGATGTCATTCAATTCTCCTAATCTACAATGCAAGCATCCACCTTTGCTGTTAGCTAGCGTTAACACTAACATTTGCCTCCAAACATTAGAGCTATGTCAACTACCAAATGATACATCTAACACTATAGTTTTAATCAAAGATGTTCTTTGATTAATAGATATAGCTGTAACATTTGGTAGCCGATATTAAGTCATGACATGTAGCACAAATTTCTAGCTTCTCTGTGACTTTGCGGTTAAATTAGCTTTATGGTTAGGGTTAGGTTAAGGTTATGGTTATGGTTATGGTTATGGTTATGGTTATGGTTTGGTTATGGTTAGGATTAGGATTAGGGGCAGGATTACAGTTTGTTGTGCACTCAACAATTCGTAGGAGAGCCAAACGAAAAGTCAGCACTCATGAAAATAGCCTGATTAATCACCGTGAATTTAGAGAGAATATTATGGGAATTAGCGATGTGGCATCAAGGTGAAATATTCTTATCAACTACACAGCCCTCCTGCCCCCCTTCTGTGTTTTTCATGTCAGTGTCTATAAAAGGACTCTTTATTCAGTCAAGACTACACTTTATAAAGCAGAGGTACTGCCCATTGAGGATCAGCAGTGTTAAAGGCTCTTTGGAGTTATAAACCTGCTTAGCATAGTTACGTATCAACTCCAGGAGAATCATGCTATTATATAGTGTTAGGAGAGGGGTTATGCTAAGGATGGCTCCAGTGTGTCATCAAGTCAAACGGTCTAACTCCGCAATTCAGTATTACATAGTTCATTGTCTTTTTTACATGCTTTCAGCAACAATTTTCTAACATGTATAATGTGTTTAGAAGCAAATCTCTGAATTTGCTTTACCCAGACTTTAATGTCTTTGCAAGCCTGGGTGATTGCGAGTTACAAGAGGTACACAATAGATGTCAGGGGCAAGGAGTTACAAATAGCCATAAGGGTTTGCTTCCTGTCTGTAAGACTAAATTGAGGGCTAAAAAACTCCCATACTGTAGTGTGTAAGGACAAATTTGTGCATAAGAACATTTCATGAATGAGACCCAATGCGAAACCATTACTATCAGGTAAGTCCAAGCTGTGAAAAGGGGAGGGAAGGGGAGGAGGTTAGCTGGGGAAAGCCAGTCTGAAGAGGTGGGTTTTGGGGGCCTTTTTGAATGACAGGGTGGGGGCATCTTTGATTTGGAAGTGAGTTCCACAGAGAGGGGGCAGTGACTGAAAAAGCCCTGTCACCCCAAGTTCAGCACTTGGTGTTGGGGATTTATAGGAGGTAAGCATCAGCGGACCTGAGGCATCGGGAGGGGGCATGCTGGTAGAGGAGGTCAGAGAGATAGGGGGGAGCCAAGTTGTTGAGGGCCTTGTACATGGTGAGTAGGATTTTGAAGTTAATTCTATATTTGACTGGGAGCCAGTGGAGGTCATGGAGGACTGGTGTGATGTGGTCTCTTGAGCGGGTACTGATGAATAGGCGGGCAGCAGAGTTCTGTACATACTTTAGTTATTTTATGAGTTTGTTAGTGGTACCGTGGAGGATGCTGTTGCAGTAATCAAGCCTGGATGTTATGAATGCATGGATGAGCTGGATGGATGAGTGTTTCTGCAGCAGTGACTGACAGTGAAGGTCGATGGCGGGCAACGTTACGGAGGTAGAAGAAGGCTGTTTCAGTGATCAGGACCGCACTCAGGAAAATTACGTTGAATGAAAGTGTTAAATGTGGTGATAAATAACACTACTAAAGGAGGATATTTGGGGTATGTCTTTGTGCTTATGACCTTTTGGTCAATCGTACAATCTGGTATCGAAGTTCCTCACCATTCTGCAACATGTCCTGAACGACTCGAATTCAGTGTACACTATTGTGCACAAGAACTCTGCAATTTGTCCATAACAAGCAGACCTGTTGCTAAAATTGAACAGCAACTATTAGTGCTGATAAACATCATTATAGTCAGATATATTTCATGTCAGATATATACAGTCAGATAATCCTTGTCTCCTTTAGAGATTATCAGGCATATGCAATGTGCGGGATGCTAACAGTGTAATTAAAACAATTGTGTTTGACACATGCCTGACAAAAGCAGTTTTCCCAACAACACACATATTCATTCAAAATGAGAAGTATGTTTCAAGTCATGTTAATTGTCAGTATATATTCCAACTCAAACTTGTTATGGGAATTAGCAGCATGGCATCAAGGTGAAATATTCTTATCAACAACAGATGTTTTTTCCCCCATGTTGTTCAGCTGAGCTCACAAAAAAAAAAAACGTGTATCCAGTGGAGATTATACTTTATAAAGCCAAGAGGAACCACTGACATTGTATCCTTCTGAGTAGTGGTGAGTAATGTTTATGAATTTCAAGTCTGTAGCCTGTTCCTTACAGCAGTGGTTTTGAAAATCTTTTCAAGGGATCCATGTTTTCAGAATAAATATTATTTTGACCCAAAACTGATTCGGCAGATTATTGTGCAGGCTATTAGGACAAGAATATCCAGTTTTTATATATATATATAAATATCCAGACTGCTAAACTATTAGCCTACAGTGTTTTATTCAACATGTCTATTTGTAAATGGACTTGAGAGGGCTTTGGCTTCCAGAGAATAATTTGGGGGCCCATTTCAATCTTCCAAACACACACATTTGAGTCCCAAACCACACTTTGAAAAACATTGCTTTACAGTATATATCGATCTTCAAAGTGGTTACTTTCTGCATTTGGATGTTTAATTCATGGTTTCTAACCCTGCAGGTTCCTGGCTGACATGGCTGTGTTGAAGTGCACCCTGGGTCTCCTGGGTCTGATAGTAGTCTCGTCCTGGGCTGAGGAGAAGGAGGTAAAAAAAACTGTCTATCTTTACACAGACTTTTTCAAACTTGACATCATAAACATTCTAAATGGGCCCAAGTGTATTTCCTGTTACAGTGTTTGTTAAAACAAGGTCATGGCTAGAAGGTATCTGCATTTCGTAGATTTTTCACTGTAAAAGTTGTTAATAAACCTAATCCTTACCTTAATCTCACTGGAGAAATCACGTCCCACGTTAACTTAAAATAAAGATGAAGAAAACGATTTGCATGATCATCGATTTTCGAAGTTATAATGCATTCCCACGAAATGTGGATGCTTTCTAGCCATCACTGTAATACAATAGCTGATAGGAAATAAACTTTGGCCCAAGCTGTTCCCTGGCAGTGCAATTCCATTGAAAAGGTCCTGTACTGATCTTTCTCCCTCAGCCGTTGCTTGTCTTCTCATTCAGCTTGATTACTTTACTCTTGGGTAACCCTTTAAACAACAGATCCCTTATCTCTGTAATGAACCAACAGTATTATAAATCGTGAATAATGAGTTACTATAATACTGAAATTGCACTGGTCTTCTCTTTATTTGGTAACCAAATCCAACGATCAGACTAGTGAAGGCTCATGTCAAGACTATGTCAAGTCCATCAAGTCCACAGTTTGGGTCAGGATAATGATAGGCTATTGGTTGCAAACAAAATCACTTGTGTCGAATTGTTACATTTTGTTCAAGTTAATTTACAGTGTAATTGCAGAAACAGAGGTGTAATCTAAAGTGTTATTAGCTGCAGAGCACCGCTATTATCGGTAATGTCACTTAATCACTCACTCATTCATTCATTCATTCTATTCAGGACAAATGTGTTGTCTCACTAAATGAAGCTAGGTGCTAATAAGGATGTTCATCCATTTCGGGGCTCCGGCAAGAAGCTGATATGAGGCACAGAAACCATTTAACTCTTTAATGAAAGGTCTGCACAGATACAGACACAATTGGTCTGGTTGAACACAAGATGATTAATCTGAAATAAAATAACCAACACATAAGTCTAAATAGCTGCAGCAGAGCCACTGGAAACTTGATAGTTCAGTCATTAGCAGCAAGCTAACATTAGCTAGTGTTACTTTTGCTAGTAGCATTATTGCAGTCAACAGGAATTAATAGCCTACAAACAGTATCTAGCGTTACATGTTGTGTACTTAGACAACTAGTTCATAATTGTGAGGTTATGTTTAACATAGATACATAGATTTGAGACAATGTACAAAGAAAGGGACTACTTGCTGTCATTCACACATCTCAGACCATCAACTGAACTAAATTCACTGACTCTCTAGTTTAATATATAAAATCAGTGAGGGACTTTCCCAGGAAAACATCTCTTATTGGCTGGCAATAATGGATAGGACAAAGCTATTGGGCCACTCTCTTCTATTTTCACTGGCATTTTTTCTCTGCATTTTATTTTGAACCATCATGTCTTGCAGGCTGGTAATCCTGCCAACCTTCATAAACAAAATGTAACTTTATTGAATCATAAATAATACTGTGATAACTTTAGCATCATTCTATTTCTGTAAATTGAACATTCATACTGATTATTCCTCCTGTTTGATTTCTCTACAATTAGTTACCAGATGAACAGTTAACATTTTAAGGGGATTTAGCACACATTCATTGAGTAATTCATTCACTCTTAGCCATTCTGCCCCTAGTGCCGCCTCTCAGGCATGGCCCTTTCCAGTTCACTAAGCGAGAATGCTTTGTATCTATGACAGTTTGTGTACTTGTTACACTTTTTACACTTAGTGTGTATTTTATGTGTATCATCTTTATGAACATCTCTCTCTCTCTCTTTCTCTCTCTCTCTTATTTATACATGATCTTGACCTGTGACAAACTATTATGCAACATTTCTAGGCAACAAATGTTAATTGGATATACAGTAATACAAATGTAACATATTTTTTAAAGAATGATTAATCAATAATGTAGGTAAACTCATCTCCTCTTTATTTTATTTTTTTTATAGGTCATAAGGTCTGCCTCTGAAAAGATTGAGAAAGCCAACCGGAATATCGGTGAGACATGTTATAATTGCCAGCTTGTCCAAAGATCACATACTCTAGCTGCCATGATATACAGGAAGGAACATGGAAGAGGAAAAGTTATCCATCTCCCATATTGATTTGAATGTTTGTTTTTAATGACTGCAGTGCGGTCTACTGGTGGGCCCTATGTAGAGGATGACATCATCTATGCCTCTGAGGGTCAAAGGAACGCCGACCCCTGTACTTCCTACAACTGCAAATGGGATCAGTTCAGTGATGGCATGGTCTATGTTCATTACGTCATCGCTGACCACTACAGTAAGTTATCTTAGATAAGCCTGCCACAAATAACTGTGTCGACCCTGTGCAGATCACATTTAGTCTGGCTCACACTGTCATATTGCAACAGTTTTGAAATAGAATTTAGGACACTTCAAATACTGAGGTTGCAATTTTCGGTTTTTGATCAGGATTGTCCAGTCAGGTTATAGAAACGGTTGCATGATGGAGTTGTAGCGCAGTTTTTCTCAAGTGCTTAAGTATTTGTTGATCTGCTACCTCCAGAGTGTTTCACACTTTGAGCTACAACCTCTTCAGAAAGCCTCCAGTTGAATAATGGCTTTCTCCAGGATGTTTTTCACAGTGTGTTTATATACCTGTGACCTCTGAACAGCTTCTCGTGAGCGGGCCGTCATTGAGCGAGCTCTGCAGTCCTTCCACAGTGTTTCATGCATTCGCTTTGTTCCCCGAACAAAGGAGAGCGACTACATTCATATTCAGTCCCTCGAAGGGTAAGATCTCTGTTTTATGGTTTGCTTATCGCTGTCGGTGTTTGAAAACCTTGCATCTCCAAAAGGGTAAACATTTCAGGAATTAAGCAAAACCATCTCATTCAGATTGACACCCATGTGTTTTTGAAGTTATACATTGGGTTTTGAGTGGGTTTCATGGTCCTTATGGTCATTACACCTGCTCACAATATAGAGAACCGTGTAAACTTTAAAGACAGCAGATAGCTTACGTCATATATAACTTGGTCTATTTGATACAATTGAATGAAAGTATATGCCCTCGTGGTATTTTAATTGCTTTAAATGAAATATAAACTCTGATGGTGTACACAATTTAAACTAGTCATTGTACTTCATTGGTTCAATCCAGTCTGAATACAACTCTGAATGACTTCTCTGTTAAGATACAGGTAATTGTAATAATGTTGTGATACGACTTTGCGTGCCATACTCTGTCATATATACGACTCCAGGTGCTACTCCTATGTCGGCCGTCAGTTCAATGAACAGGCCCTGTCCTTAAGCCGTCCAGGCTGCATCTACCACGACGTCGTTCAGCACGAGCTGCTCCACGCCCTGGGCTTCAAACACGAGCAGTGCCGCTCAGACCGAGACCAGCACATCCGGATCCTCCTGGAGAATGTTATACCTCGTGAGACTCCAAGTGACACTAAACACGCATGCGTACACACAAACACACAAACACACACGCGCACAAGCACACGCGCACACACATACACACACACGCACCACTGATATAATTTGTGTCTTTCTTCTCAGGCTGGCAGTATGCCTTTGACAAGGTCAACACTATGAACCAAGGAACCTCCTATGACTACAACTCTGTCATGCAGTACAGCAGGTAGTTAAAGTGCAGTGATAATCTGACTTCCCTGACGATAATAATTCTAGATGGTTTCAGTGAAATTGTGCTGTGAGGAGAACAGCTTGAACCCAAGTATATTTCCTGCCAGCTGTATATATTAGCCTGGATTTACAAGAAGATGATGGGTCACAGCCCGAACATTCTCACGGAAGTTATTCAGCACTGGGAGACAACGCTATACTACTTACAACATGATTTGTTTCCCAGTGGTAACGAGGGGAGACATTTTCGAACATTTCTGTGATGACACTGACCCATCCTCTTCTTCTTCTTCCTCTTCTTCTTCTTCTTCTTCTTCTTCTTCTTCTTCTTCTCCTTCTTCTTCTTCTTCTTCTTGTTCTTCTTCTGGAAATTAGCAAACACCGCAACAGGAAATTAACTTTTTAGAATGTTTATGTTGTCAAGTTGAAACCGTCTACAGATAATATAGTGTGCAATGTGGCCTATTGTCTTTTGCTCAGTGAATTTTGTTTATACCAAGGTACGCTTTCTCCAAGAACAACCAGCCCACCATGGAGCCCATCCCCGACCCCAATGTTGAGTTTGGCGAGGCCACTGAGATGAGCCAGAATGACATCATCAGACTCAACAGGCTGTACAACTGTAGATAAAACAGACAGGTAAATACAGTGCCGAGGCCATGTCAGATTTACCTATGCTTTAATGACCTTTTCAGTCATTTCTGGCTAAATCCCTGTGGAAAATATGAATTGGGTTTGTGAAACAAAACAAATATAGGTTGAGGTCTGTGCTGAGGAGAGGTTCACAAGATTCATTATGATCTTAAATACACACATACAAATAAATACATTAAAATACATCAGCTCTTATCTACTTTGTCAAATTTGAGGCCTACCGTTAGGGAACGTGGACGACATCACGTCTCTGATATCAACATATGCCTGCCCAACTAGCATACACTATCCTGTAGTGCCATCCAGAGTTACAAATTCACAAGTAGGTGAACTTGTCTTATTCCAGAGAATTAGATTAGATAAGAATTTCACTTACAACAATCAGTATTAGGAGTAACCAAAGGCTTCAGATTTTACAAAGTTGATTTTACCTGTTGTATTGTAACCCTTGAAAAGGAGTCAAGAAAAACATGATGTATATTATATATTGTGAACCTCTGTTCAGCACTATAATATGTTTTTCATTTAGGACAACAGCCCAAATGACAGAAATTCTAACTTTACAGTCCAAACTGCATCTGACTTTGGCACCCTATAAGGCCACTTACAAATCACACCTCTAGAATAGTACAATAGGTAAGACTATACTCTCTAATATTATGTAATTCTAATGTAATTCAGCTACTGTGTTACTACCGAGGGTCCTTCAGTGAAGGATATTTGAGCATTAATTCCACTGAATGTATTTTTCAAACAGGTGGTCAAGACAATCAGGGATGTATACAGACAGAGTTCTACGTGGATTAACAACTACACTGGTGTCTTGAATGTTTGCTGGTTTCAATAAAACATCATGGCAAAATACATATATTTTCATGTTTTGATTTATCTTATCACATATGGGATTGACTAAGAATCTTGAGTCAGTGTGATCTCTGAGCATTTGTTTAGTTTGCTTCAACTTTGTAAATGTGATTAGGCTATGCTTAGATTTAGGAGAGTTAAACAGATAAACAAAAAACAATAGAATTCAGAGTACAATATCAACCAGTTACAGGTATATCATATTTTCTTACACAAAAAGCAGTGTGTTTTAAATGATGAAGACAATCCAGAGATGTATTTTTAGATGCTTACTTATTGAATACTGTTGGATAGAATGTAGTGACAAACAGACTGGGTTCTGTTGTTACCACCACCTTATACAAAAGAGGAATTATCATTGTAAATCCTTTACTCAATATATCCCTGTCTCGACATGGAAAATTCACCTAATTCTAAAAGAAAAACTGGGACGATTCATGGGCACTTGCCATGGGATAATGATGACATCACTGTACACAAATACCCTGACAAATCAAAAATCTTAAGTAACTACGCATTTAATAAGGCATATGCATAATACTGGTCATGTTAATGCAGTGTTAAGAGTGGGAATGCCATCGTTATCCCTTAAGACTCTTTTGGGTTCGCTTCTCTATCACTAGTCAAAACACCATGAGAACAGAACTGCATGTACACAGGGAAATATTGAGCAAGGGTATTGCAGAATGAAGAAGATGTGGCTCTTTGAGACAATGATTGAAAGGAGTTTATTTATGAGTGATTACATTTCCTGTCAGTACTTCGGCTACAGACGCCAAGACGTTCAAAGCCTATATTGACATGACTGGTTGGTTTGTTTAGCACTTGTACAGCAGGTTGATTCTGTTGATGTCATTCTGACTCATCTGTTTGGCAGTGCCGAACACAGCGTTGGGGTTTGGGTAGGCCACCATGAAGGGGTTGTAGTTATCCTTGGAGAATGCCAGTCTGGAGGGGGCAAAGACGCAACCATGAGGGGGAAAACCAACAACATTACTTTGAACTGAACTCATGAGCCAGTGTCCTGTTGTTCAAGTGGGCTGTTACAATTAGATTGTATTACATTTTATTTATTCAAAACACTGTAATCAACATTTCCGCAATTGCAACAAATGGTACAGTGCCAGAGTTGGCTCAAGAGCTGATTTTCATCTGTAGTCCCTTAGCAGAAATTTGTTAGAATAAAAGTGAAATAATATTGGACACAGGACTGTTGGACACAGGACAGGTGCAAATACATATAGTGAAAAATGACAATATCAGTATAAAAAGAAAAATAAGGAAAAAAACAAACAAACAAACAAAAGATACTCCAGTAAAGAAGGTCGCTGGTTTGATCCTCAGCACCCACTGACAGGAGGGTGGATTCGAATTGCGCATCAAGGTGCCCCTGAGCAAGGCACAGGACCAGACTGCTCAGTTGTGTGAATGTTTCAGGTAAGTGGAGATAGTTGTACTCACCTGCCATAGTGCATGACAGAGCCATAGTCATAAGGAGTCCCCTGGTTTAGAGTGTTGAGCTTCTTAAAGTTGTAGTCCTGATCTAATGGACATAGAGTTATTACACTGTTAAAACCATCTTTTGGCGTGTGTGTATGGAGGAGTGGGCCTGTGAGAGTGTGTATAGTGTGTCTGCGTTTGTGTTTATGTATCTGTGTGTTGTGTATCTATTATATGTGTGGTATGTGTGGGGTGTGTGTGCGTGCACACGTGCCTGTGTGTGTGTGTGTATGTGTGTGTGTGTGTGCGTGTGTGCATGTGCGTGTGTGTGCGTGTGCATGTGCGTGTGTGCGATCTAATAGTGACAGCCCACCTTTGATGACGTTCTGCAGGAGAACTCGGATGTGCTGGTCCCTGTCGGACCGACACTGCTCGTGGTTGAAGCCCAGAGCGTGGAGCAGCTCGTGCTGGACGGTCCCGTAGTAGATGCAGCCCTGGCGGCTCAGGGACACGGTCTGGGCGTTACCCTGGCGCCCCACGAAGGAGTAGCACCTACAGAAATAATACTGTACATGTCATGTTGCATACTTTTATCCAAAGCGCGGGTAAACACGCAAACAAAACAAAAAAAACCCTATTGGCTGATATTAGCCTTTTACAGATATCTAAGTATCGGCAAAAGTGCTGCCACTATATCGGTGTTCCATGTTGTTGTTCTAATAGAATAGTTACCAGGAACTAATGATGACCTATGTGTTAACAAAGTGTAGGAACACATATTATTTAACTGATTGTTAACATTTGGAATTAGAGGTTAGCAGGTATAAATGGGGATTTGAGAGTCAAATGGAAAGTTCTTTATTGAATGTGTCATTGGGAGGCGAAGTGGAGCCATTCTGAAGTCATCGGGTCTGAAACTTGAGTAACTGATGGTTAATCTACAGTTTGAACCCCAAACCATGGCAGTGTTGGCATGGCAGCCACGCCCTACCCACTGAGCTACACAAGGAATGGAATTAGCCTTTTTCAGTTATATCATTATCGGCAAAAGTGCCACCAAGATGTTCCATGTTGTTGTTCTAATAGAACATGGCAGATAAATAGGTTACCTGAAATTTAAGGTCCAAAATATTGAAATTGGTATCGGAACCAAAAACCTTATTGGTCTAGCCCTGAAACACACACACACACACACACACACACACGCACACACACATGCACACACACACCACTCTTGCCATCTGAGATAGTTAATGTGATGTACCCGTTGAGAGACTGGATGGTGAGGTAGTCTCTCTGGTTGGAGCGGGGAAAGAAACGAATGCAGGTAGAGTAGGAGAAAGACTGGAGGCCTCGGTTGATCACATCCAGCTCCTGTTGGGCTGCAGGGAGACAAACAGAATTGACTTATCTCAAACTCTGCCTTCTTGATCCTCCAATCACGCCAATCGAGGAAAGCAACGGTTGTGATTGGAGGATCAAGAAAAGAGGGCGTAGAGTAGAGGAGGTCGGTTAGGAGTTTAAAGGGAAAATCCACCCTAAAATTTGAATTCACTATGTTATTTCTATAATACTGAACAGTTCACTTTCAATTTGGGAACATGAACCAGTCTCTCCTTAAAGGTGCAGTTGACCCCAAATTCCAAAAAACATTTTCCCCTTTTTAAATTCAAAAGCAATGTCTCCTTCTATACCGGTACATCATGACCTGGTTACTCAAGATAATCCACAGACCGTATGAGCAGTTTCATGTAGGAGCTATTTTCTGCTTTCTAATAATGATTGATTGTTTATCTTTGATTTAAATATATTTAAATGTGCTGAAATACATCTGGGGAACATCCTCACGCCCTGAAAGAGAGGGACCACTGTGCCAAAGAGCTGAAAAAAGCCCAGGGGGATGCCAGCTTCTGACTGACCTGGAGACACTCACGCTGAGTCTGTCAGAAAAGGAAAAGCCAGTCGTCTCTGTCCCAGACACAGAACACCAGTCTGGGAAGGAACTCAGGCAGTGTCACTCACAAACTCCAGGAGGCACGGTCAACCTCAGCAGGCTCAGTCACCCGCCACCATCCACCACCTCCACCAACAGCTGGAGGAAGCTCCTCCTGAGGCGGCAGGGAGGGAACACCATGCTGGAGGCTGCTAGAAAGCAACGCGCCAATAAAACGGATGTTCTGTCGAAAGAAGCTGAGAGGAACAGAAGCTGTTTGGGGTCCCAGTAGGAAAAGCTGGAAAAGAGGTGCACTAAGTTAAGCCTGCGCCTGGCAGAAGCAAGGGCAACGGGGGGCTCCCTGGTCTCAGCGGAGACCGAAGGAGTTAATGTTAGACCTCTGAGCAGGGAGTACGCCGAGTGAACTGGGGAGAAACATCCGAGAAGCAGGCCTGCCACTCTGTCTGCTTTGTTTAAAATCCGTCACATATATAATTGGCTTAATTGGATTTTATTTTCTGAGATAGCTGAAAGAAAATTCTATGGACAGTCATGGTAACATACCTACAAAAGCCCTGAGAGTTAGGGTAAAACATTTTGTTCATGTTTTTGTTTTTTTTGTTTTTTTAAATAAGACAGAAACCCCATACACCCAAAACTAAAAATGTTGATGGAAAAACATGAATAATTTGCAAATACAGTAAGCCTTTCAACTTCTGACTGACAAGGATAGAACGCATCACACTTGCTGGCACACAGTTCTTAAACTTTTCACTTAAAAAAAACAAAACATACTAAAGATGCTTTAGATGATAAAAAAAATAATCCTTGTGCTTACAGTAGTGTGGAGCGATAACGTAAGGTATGTAGACCTTGCCATCGTTGTATTTGGGCCACATGCAGCCACGGAGCACGCAGGGGTCAGCGTTCCTCAGAGTGGGCCGACGAGACTGAGCGATGTCCCCAATTACCCTGGGCCCGTCCTTATCACCCTCTGCATGTGAGGAGAAGACACGCAAATCATTAAAGGTCTGTATTTAATCTTATTTTTATTAATGTAAATATGCTTGATTGTAGCCAAAGGATA